>QRFB01001257.1:6552-28313 GCA_008931105.1 Oenanthe javanica | reverse complement strand
CTTTATCCTTTGTCTTTACCAAGTCTTCATGTCTTCCTGATTCCGGTGATAACTTCATATTATTTACACGTCTTGTTCTTGTGTTGAGTTATAACCATATGTTACATATAGGTCTATACATACAGCCTTTCATAAAGGTCTCATACTGAGAAACAAGGAGCTGCCTTTGATTTTCCCTTACATCTTCAGTTCCTTCACACAGAATTTCTATAGTCTCTCATATGTGTTTGGTAGATGTGCAATTGACAATATTATTGTACATGACAATGTCCAGTGACTCAATTAGTATGTGCATTAGACTGTTGTCAAGAGACACCTTCTCCTTTTCTGTATCTGTGTACTGAGATGGGTCCTTAGGTATCCATGTTGCAGGGATAACTTTAGAACCATTAGTAGTTTCAGTACTAGTGTTACTGGATGTATACTTCAAACTTTTTACCCTATTTTTGTTTGAAAGAAAATTTTGATGAACTGTTTGATAGATTGAATCTTAAACAAGTCAAGTGTTTACAAGATCATATAATAGTAAGTAAAGTAAACACAAGATGTAACTTTCAATCTAATTGTATTAGAATGAATATTTGCTACAATCTGAAATTTAACTTCTTATTTTAGGAAGATTACAATGTCTGAATATACTTGTTAAACTCCAAGACACTGTCAAATGAGGCTATGCATAAAAATATATGGACAAGTTGTCATGTGCACATGCTCACATAAGACAGTTTAGCTAAAACTAGAAATAGACCAAAAATACTTTACATGTGACTGATATCTATTTCTAGCTAACACTGTTGTGATAGTCTGTTATGCACAACTTTATATCTTCTGTCATTTGTCTTGACTATCTTCTCATCTTCATTGTAGACTTGTCTCTATCTTCACAAGCTTGACTTGTCTTGCAAAGACATAGTTGCAAATTATATGTCTTGTTCTTATGTAATTTTCCTTGAAAATAGCTCCCTGGAATAATCGAGTACTTTGTTGAAATTGATTCTAAAAGTCATAGAGATTGACTTCTCGATTGAGTATTAGCTGTGACTTCTCGATTAGTCCTTGAATGATTGACTTCTCAAATTTTTAGACTTCTCGATCGCATACTATATTTGATGACTTCTCGATTAGACTAGACTTCTCGAATGAACACTTGAAACTGTGACTTCTCGATTGGTTCAGCTCTACCACTTCTCGAATGCCCCTTTTGCTAACTTCTCGAATTGATTTTCTGGACTTCTTGAATGTGTAACATTTTACACTACTCGATTGTCTTCAATATCTTTACTTCTCGAATGAATGACTTCATGATCGAATACTGAGCCAATGAGTGTGTTTTGAGACTTCTCGACCAATTGCATATTTCTGACTTCTCGAATTGGTGACTTCTTGAATGTGCTTTTGCCTTAGTCGAATTCTCAGACTGTATTCCTTATTTCTTCAATAAGTCTTCTTTGTCTTGTTGCATGATTCAACTTGAATCTTCTAACAAACTTTATTCTTGACTTTAATTACAACTTGAAATTACAATCTGATCAAACTTCTATCTGCAATAATACATAGAAATGTCTAAGTCACTATCATATTACAGAAGTACTAAATATATTGTAGCAAGACAAATAATTACATAGGCTAGACTTGATTTGGTCCAACAGTATTTATATTAAATGAAAAAGAAACTGTCAAGAAAGAATTTTAATCTATTAAATTGATAGTTGTATGCTCAATCCATTCCCTCTTGACAGTAACTCTTATGCTAGAAATCACAAACACTTTTGACAGTAACATTAGTGGTTAGAGAATAAATATAGATAACCAAAAACCCTAATTTAACCGTTGACAGTATGTTATGCGGGGATTTGAGAAACCATACCGTCAATGAATACTGACAGTAAATTATTGACAGTAAGTTTCAGTTCCGCATACTATGCTTTCAAGACTCCTTCAAGTGATTGACAGTAACTTATCACAATATGACAACATAGATTAAATATATTGTCAAGACACTTGACAGTACTTTTTATTAACACTATATGAGATAAATCACTAAAAATAAATTAGTTAACCTCTCAGTAAAATTTCATCATGTACTTCCACTGTGATAAAAATCAAAACACCTTAACAGGTCATTAATTCACAGTGAATTTCAGTTAACTAACATTTTTTTTCACTAAACCAACTTGCTACAGAAACATATTAACATGATAAATTTAACATACCCAATTCACTCACTAGCCTGTTGAATGTCTTTTCATCTAATGGTTTGGTGAAAATGTTTGCAAGTTATTTCTCTATGGACACATAGATTAGCTTGATTGTGCCTTGCTCCATATGCTCTCTAATGAAATGATGTCTAATGTCAATGTGCTTAGTCTTGGAGTGTTGAAAATGATTTTCAGAAATGGCTATTGCACTAGTGTTGTCACAGAAAATAGGAATCCCTTGCAATGCCAAGCCATAGTCCAACAATTGATTCCTCATCCAAAGTAACTGAGCACAGCAACTACCAGCTTCAATGTATTCAGCCTCAGCAGTTGAATTAGACACATAATGCTGCTTCTTGCTAAACCATGAAACCAATCTTTCTTCCAGAAACTAACAGCTTTTTGTTGTACTTTTTCTGTCAATTTTACATCCAACATAGTCTGAATCTGAATAGCCAACCAAATCAAAACCAGATTCTTTAGGATACCAAAGACCTAAATCTTGAGTGCCTTTCAAGTATCTAAAGATTCTCTTAACTTCCATCAAATGTGACTCTTTTGGATTAGACTAAAACCTTACACATAGACCTGTAGCAAACATGATGCCAGGCCTGCTAGCAGTTAGATAGAGGAGAGAGCCAATCATTCCTCTATACATCTTATTATCCACCTTCTTTTCTTTTGAATCCTTGTCTAGTTGATTTGCTGTTGAGATTGGAGTCTTTACTGGTGATGAGTATTCCATATCAAATATCTTCAAAAGATCTTTGATATATTTAGTTTAGCAAATGAATATTCCATCTTTCTTTTGATAGACTTGAAGTCCAAGAAAGAATACTAATTCACCCATCATACTCATCTCATATTTGTTCTGCATTAACTCAGAGAATTCTTTGCACAATTCATCATTTGTTGAGCCAAAGATGATATCATCCACATAGATTTGGACTAGTATGATATACTTTCTAAGCTTTTTGTAGAGCAGAGTTTTATCCACACTCCCTCTTGTGAAATTGTTCTCAAAGAGAAACTTAGAGATGGTGTCATACCAGTCCCTTGGGGCATGCTTCAGACCATACAATGCTTTGAGTAGCCTGTACACAATGTTTTGTATATTTAGATCTTCAAAGCCTGGGGGCTGTTCAACATAAACTTATTCTTCTAGTTCTCCATTTAGGAAAGCACTTTTTACATCCATTTGAAAAACCTTGAAGTTATTGAATGCAGCAAAAGCTAAGAAAATTCTTATGGCTTCAAGTCTGGCAACAGTGGCAAATGTTTCATCATAATCAATTCCCTCCCGTCGACAGTAACCTTTTACTACCAGCCTTGCTTTATTTCTTGTGACAACTCCACTGTCATCCATCTTGTTTCTGAAGACCCACTTAGTACCAATTACAGACTTATTCTTTGGTCTAGACACCCGTTTCTAAACACATCTTCTTTCGAACTAGTTAAGTTCATCTTGCATTGCATTAATCCAATCTGGATCAAGAATGACTTCATCTAGAGTTTTAGGTTCAACTTCAGATAGGAAGCAGGAGTACATGTATTCATTGGTTACATTTCTTCTAGTCTTTACTCATGTTCATAGATCACCAATAATTAAATCATTAGTGTGATCTCTGTTCCACTTAGTTTCTCTTATAGAATCTCTAGAATCTTCTACATTCTGTTGATTGACAGACTCCTTTGCTCTTGCACTGTTGACATCATCAATTTCTTCGAGTCCACTATTCATGAGAACATTCTCAGAGTAATATGTTATTTGAACAATTCCTTCATTCTCTACAGATTGATTAGAAACCTTAGTTGGACCAGAAATTGTGTGTTCAACTCTTGGTGATTCTTCATCATCAACATCTTCTAAATAGCCTTGATTCTCAAAGACTAAGGACTATAATTCTTGACTACCTTCAACACTAGGAAACTTGGTTTCATCAAAGGTGACATTCACACTTTCATCAATAACTTTGTGATCAATGATATAGACTCTATATGTTGTTCTGTCAATACCATAGCCCATGAATATCCCTTCATAAGCTTTGGTATCAAACTTCCCTTTGACCTTTGTTGAGTATTTTCATGATATATCATCTACTTCCAAACACATGAAAGTACTTGATAATAGGTTTCCTTCCAGTTAGCAGCTCGTAAGGTGCTTTTCCAAAGGCCTTGTTGACAATTGTCTTGTTTTGAGTGTAACAAGCTGTATTAATAGCTTCTCCCCAGAAATGAGTAGGAAGTTTTGCTTCACTCAACATGATTCTTGCAGCCTCAATAAGAGTTCTGTTTTTCCTTTCCATAATACCATTTTGTTGAGGTGTCCTTGGTGCAGAGAATTGTTAAGTGATGTCATTGTCTTTGTAGAAGTTATTCATGATACTATTTTTTAATTCAGTACCATTGTCACTTCTCAAGAATTTGACTTTGAACTTAGGATTCTGGTCAAGAACTCTTACTAGATCAATAATCTCTTGTGCATCTTCATCCTTGGTTTCCAGGAACCTCACCCAAGTGTATCTTGAAAAATTATCCACCATTACATGGACATATCTTTTCTTTGCTAGTGACTGCACATTCACAGGACCAAATAAGTCCAAATGAATAAGTTGAAAAGTTTCATTACTTGATCAACTGGGAGTGCTTTTGTGAGTAGCTCTCCTTAGCTTCCCTTTTTGACAATCTTCACAAAATCCTTCTTGACAAAATTCAAGTTGAGGAAGCCCTTTCACCAATTCTCTTTTCATCAGATAATTCATTACTTTGAAATTCAAATGAGAAAGTTTCTTGTACCACAACTAGCTTTCAGAAGATGAAGCTTTGTTGTAGAAATAGTAGATTTTGTCATTTCTTACCAAGTCAAGATAATCAATGAATAGGCTTTTTTTCTTTACTCCTTGAGGAGCTTCTTCTCCTGTTTTCTTGTTGACAATTGAACATCTGTCTTGATCAAACTCAACTTTGAAACCTTTCTCACAAAATTGAGTAACACTCAATAGATTGTGCTTCAAACCATTTACTAAGGCAATTTTCTCAATCTTCAAATTACCAACTTCCAGTGTTCCATATCCCATTGTAAAACCAATGTTGTTGTCACCAAATGTTATACATGGGTCAATCATTTCCTTGAACTGTGATAGCAGGGCTTTATCACCAGTCATGTGTCCTAAGCATCCACTATCAATGACCCACATAATTCTTTTATTTTTCCTGTTGCTCTGCAATGCAAAGTTTTCAAGTTGCTTTTGGTACCCAATTCTCATTGGGTCCATTTGGCTTAGCCAAATCACAATTTAAGGTAGGATTAGTTGGTTTTCTTTCACCAACTTTTAGCATGACTCTATGGCCATCCATTTATATTTGATACTTGGTTGTGGATTCTTGTTTCTAGGTGGATTGCCCATCCTGGCTTTAGGATGGCTTGGAGTCTTTGCCTTCTCAGTTTTGACTGACTTATTTAAGCATACATCATTGGAAATAATAGACATGTTCAAACAGATGCTCAACATATTTCATTTATAGGGCATGCAATCAAAATTTCCACATTGAGATACTTGTCTATCTAACAAATGAGTATTATGAAATTTTCCATTAACAGATATGACATGTTTTACTTCCGACTTACTCTTGGTACAAGCATGAGTTAAATGACTAGAAGACCCACAGTTGTAACATAATTTCCTTGCTGCATTAGGAATGTAACCATAATCATTTTTCTTATTTATTCCTAACTTACCATTCCTATTCTTCTTGGTCTTCACGATAGTAGGTTTAGAAGTTACTGTCTTAACAGTATGTTTTAATCTTACTGACTCGACAACAACTTCTGAACTTGTTGTCTTGCTAGTATTGACAGTATCTTCTAGACCCTGAGTACTGTCAAGGTTAAAATTAACTATCTTGGGGAGTTTGATAGTATCTTTTGACCTAGAGTTTTGTGTAGCAGTAACCTTGTCCTCATCATTTAGAATTTATTTAAGAATTAAAGATTCCTCATCAAATTCAAACTTAGCCTTTTTAAACATTGGTTTCTTGACATTCTTAAGTATAGAGAGTCTGATAGTAAGTTTATCCAGAATAGTGTCCTCATCTACCACATGTTTCTTGCCATTTTTCTTCTCATAGTTGAACCCTATACCTACCTTTTTATTTTTAGTATTATCAGCATGGTAAAATTTTAATAATGAAGACGAATTTTTGTAGGCTTTGATTTTAAGGTCATTTTCACTTATCTGTTTTCTAAGAAACTCCTTAATATGAGAAGCACAAACTACCTTATTCTTTAGAAACTCATTTTCTTGCTATAAGGATTCAAAAGCATTTTGTCTTAGTTCTAGTTCTTCATTCTTGCACTTTAACAATTCATTAGCATTTATCAGTTTAACAATCTCCTCATTGACAGCTAGCATGCTTGTATGAATATTAAAGATTTTAGAAAAACTTTTAATAGTTTTCTTGTACTGAGATGCAATCATATCAACAGTGTTAGGAATCTACATGTAACTTGATGATAATTTTAATCTTAGAATCATAGAAATTTCAAATGATGTAACCGATCAATTGATATGGAGTTTATAAATATCGATTGATCAGGAAACCATTTATCAGTTGAAATGTTTATCTGAATCAACTGATAATATGGATTATAGCATAGGTGTACTTAGTCTATTTCAATTTATAAGGTGTAAGTCAATTTATATTATTCTCATCAATTGATGTTAGATTCGATTGATATAGGTCATCAACTGATGTGTAACTTATACTATCAAATTATAATTATTTGAAGACATGAAAATTATACAATTGAAGGATGATTAGTTGATATTGAATCATCAATGGATAGAAGATTAATTGAAGAATCCAAGTCAAAGAATTGAAGACCATCAACTGATATGAAGACTCATCGATTGATATATCGATTGATATCATTTATCAATCGATAAGTCAATAACCTTTATCGATCGATGGATATCAAGATCAATCGAAGAAGAACATCAATTAATGGATAAAAGAAAGAATCAATTGATATGCTTAACAACAAATTATCAATTGATTGAGACTACACAGAAAGATTATCTGTCAGAGATCTATAGGACAAAAGCATGTCTATGGAAGACAGTCTAGGATGACTGTGAAGACTCAAGTTGAAGCTGTCTTTCCAAGTCAGAAGACCTTTTCCTAAAAATAGAAAAAGGCAAAAGGAAAGATAGAATAGAAACAATCCTAAAATAGGTATTGTAAACACATTTTTAATATATAAACAAGTGTGGTAGCATTGTTATAAAATATACAAGTTAGACAATATTCTTGAATCAACTGTTCATCCTTAGAGTACTTTGTAAGAACAGTTGATTTATTTTTAACCTTGTAAATGAAGTTGTGTTTTAATAACCTAGAAAAATTGAGCAAAATATACACTGATGGAAAAACTAATCCATCAGTAATTTTAAAATATCTTTGTTCAATTTAGTTTCAGTTTCATTCTTCATATATCTTCTCTTAAACACATAAACTTCAAGAACAATTATTAAAATAGAAAAAGTTTTGATAATTTGTATTCAACCCCCCTTCTACAAATTATATTGGCATTGTTTTGAGAAATAATAAACAGTAGTATGAAAAGGTACTTGTCTTGATGAGGAAGGTGACTCTTCTTCAGATTTTTCCATTAGAGCTAGGTTCCCATATTCTTCCTCCTCTTCATCATCAGATTCCTCCCAGCATTTTCCTTCATCTACAAATGCTCTACCTTGTTGCTTTTTGAGCAAGGCATCATACTTTGCCTTAAGTTCCCCATAGTCATTGTTATTTCTTCTCACTTGCTTTGGTTTTTTGCATTCAGTTGCAAAATACCCCATCTCACTACAGTTGTAACATTTTATCTTTGATATGTCCACCATTCTTGTCTTATATCCACCTTTGTTACTTCCTCCAGATTTTGATGTGTTTCCTTTGTTGAACTTGGAGCTTTGAGCTTTGGGTTTAAAAGATCTGTTCTTCTTAAACCTCAGGTTTGAGAACTTTCTTGCCATGTAGGTCAGGATTTTGTTTTCCATATTGTTCAGTTCTTCCAGGGTATATAACTCATCTTCACCACTATCCTCGAGTTCAAGAGTGATACTCTCATCCTCATCAGTGACCTCTTCAATCTTGATCTATTATTGATGTTGGGGTTCTTGGAATTGTAGCATTTTTGAATCCTGAGCCACCAGAGTATTTGAGGTATTGACCATCTTTCCTCTTTGACTAGATTGAATAGCTCTCTTTTGTAACAGCTCTAGCTCGTAGGTTTTGAATATGCCATATAAAGTTTCAAGAGAAACTTTTGATAAATCCCTTCCTTCTCTTATGGCAATAACCTTGTGCTCTAGATGGTCAGGAAGTGTCAATATGAATTTCATGTTTACTTCCTTTTTGCCATAAAACTTTCTATGCAGGTGCAAGTCATTTATCAGCCTACTGAACCTCCAAACATCTCAGTCAACCCTTCATTTGACTTGGCCATAAAAGCCTCATATTGAAACACCGGGATTTGCTTTGGTTGTCTTTTACCTCTTCTGTTCCTTCACACAGTATCTCAACGATTTCCCATATTTGTTTAGCACTTGTGTAGTTGATAATGTTGTTGTACATAACATTGTCAAGTGCTTCAATAATTATGAACAGTAAACAATCATCCAAAGATACTTTTTCTTTTTCTATATCATTGTATTATGAAACCTTTTTAGGAACCCAGTGGGCAGATATTGTCTCACCTTCCACTGTGGTTTCAGGTACATATGATTGAGGGATAAAATGACCATTTTCCAAAATGCCAGGATAAAGTGGTTTGGCTGTTTTTATGAACAACATCATTTTTATTTTCCAAAGATTGTAATGTTCTTTATCAAATGCGGGTATTTTTATGCTGCTTACTTTCTGTGCACTCATCTTGGATCTTTTCAGGTTAGATATGTTAAAACTCCTGCTCTGATGCCAGTTGTTAGTTAAGATGAGTGTTGCAGAAGAGGGGTTGAATGCAACTCGATTAATTAACTAATAACAAGAATAATAATAAACGAGTCAGAGATGCAAACAAACAAAGTAGATAAAATAACAAAGTGTTTAAACTTCAAAAATTAATTTCATTAATTTTTGTTTCGCTACAACGGTCTGGAAAATAATTCCAGCTTTGATAGATACAATAACAATGAGTTTGCTAATGTTTCTATGCTTGAGAAAATTCTAGCTTAGTATCATAAAAGAAAATACTTGTGAGATATGTGTATTTATACTGAAACACATATCCCACTTACAAGTGTACTTTCCTTTGTTATTAGAACAAAACTTAAAATAAAAACTCTACTTTTTCCATTCAAATTTTTCTTCATTCCATTTGTAGATAATACAACTCTGAGATATGTAGATATCTTTGACTCTTTAAGCACGCTTTACCTTTTGCTTGAATTCTCCCAAGTTGCAGTAGTAGACTTGACAGACTAGATAGTAATGTCAAAATCATTCCTTATATTTTTATTATCTAGTCTACTACCTGAAACAGACTGTCAGCTTCACTTAAAGTTTACTGTCAACTTTTAGCTTCCCTTTGGTGACAATATCTTCGTCTCCGCATACTTTACTGTCGAGCTTGATAGTCCATGAAACATACTACTCCCTCCGTCCCGTTGAGTTGTTATCATTTCAAAATGGGGTGTCTGGCACGCATTTTAAGATGAATTTTAAGGATAGTTTCATAATTTATTTTTGAAATTTTCCTTTTTTGTATAAAAATAGAACAATCCTATTTTTATACAAAAAAAGAAAATTTTAAAAATAAGTTATGGAACTATCCTTAAAATCCACCTTAAAATGCGTGCCAGAAAGTGAAAAAAAAGTGATAACAATTGGGTGGGACGGAGGGAGTATCTTCCAAAGCTGCTGTCAACTATTCTGCCCAAGTTATTGTCAACTACTCCGCCAAATTTGCTGTCAGTGAAACTTGCTGTCTTCAAATCTTCATTCTCCGCCAAGTTTAATGTCAATGAAATAGTTGCTGTCAGTAGAGGTGGCCAAATGAGCGCATAGAACCCTAATTTCATTTATTGGAGAAATTCGAGTGTTAACACTCGAATTGCTTTACTGGAGAAACTGATTTCATTTATTATGCAATGCTCTCATTTAGACTCTAATTACTTAATTTATACATATATTTGGCTATTATTCAAGCAGATTATGTGAATCATCTTTTTTTTGAATGTCACTATATTGAGAAGATGTTGAAGCATTTCCAAATGAATGGACTGTGTAAAGTTAGATGTGATTCATGAGAGGAGTTGATTCATAAAGCTTCTATTGAATGAAAAGGCAAGTCAATTGATGCAGTGCTTAATAAGTTAACCCTAGATGCGTTAATTTATTATTTATGGCATGAAAGGAATTTCAGAATGTTTCAGAACTCAAGAAGAACGCTTGATCAGTTGATAGTTGTTATTGAAGATACTCTTCGATTAAAAATCATGGGGTTGAGGCTCCGCGAAAATAGCAGAGTCAGTGAGGTTTTAGATAAGTGGAGGATTTCTCCGAGCTTCCTTCAATCCAAATGAGAGTTGTTAGTTTAATTAATTAGTGTATTTTAAGGAGGGTGAAGACTTGGAGAATTTATATCAGATGTTCGGTATGGATATGTGTTTGTGATATATTGTTAGATAGATTTACATGGGTTTTTCTGAGTTCCCATTGGTGGACTTTGTGGTGGAGGTGGGGTCTGGGGCTACTTTTGAAAGAAGTGTACATTACATCTTTTGGGATAAAGATTAATGGCGAGTATTGCTGGTATTGTGGTATCTATTTCTGTAATTACGAGTACAGGACTTGAGATCCCGGTGGAAATTGGTTGACGACAGAAGTGGAAATGGGGGCTGTATTTTCTAAAGAATTGTTTTAAAAAATGTGGCTGTATTTTCTGTGGCTCTAGACCTGCAGAAATCTTCATTGGAACCAGAATTGCAGAGACTTGCAGAATCTATCATTGGGGACATAAATGTCATTGGAGACAGAATTTGTCATGGCGTAGGGATGCATTCTCCTCTTGTAGATTTGCAGCAAAGTTTCAGAATTCATATGTCAAGGGGTGTAGAGTTTTGTTGATGGTTTACTGGTTTGAAAAAATTCTAATGCAAGTGGAAATTATGGATTCAGGTTTCTGCAGAAGTTTATGACCATATCTAAGAGCAGGTGGGTGTGGGTTGGCAGGGGTGATAGAGCTTCGTTATATATATTTTTTTGCAGAACAAGGAAATTAGGTTACTTCAAGGGTGCAACATTTTTAAATTTTCACAGATTGCAGAAGATCTTCTAATATACTGTAATGAAGGTGGTATGCAGGCTGATGTCTTTTTGTTTTTGCTCCAAGTGTTGCAGGGTTCGAGTAGGTGGTGTTGTAAACTGGGTGATAATTGTCAAAGAGTTATGCAATTTAGGTTCAGCTTTTGGGAATCAGATTGTGTTATAGATGTGACCCCAGGACTGATTTATTGCAGTTGGTAAGAATATTTTCTAGATGTATTACGGAATGGAAGAAATATTTTGGTCATTCGTGGATGCAGAAGTTCAGATGGGGGTACAGGTCTGCAGAATTTTCTATGCTTGACGCTAGGAAGGTATACTTAATTTTTTCTGCAGAGGGTTGCTAGCAGAAGGAAGTGGCCTTGGATTTGGAGGCTACGCAGAGTTTATTACTGCAGATTAGGATGCTCATGGTGGACTTGCGGCTTGATTCTTCTTTGGGGAGTGTGCAGTTGCAATTTGTAGCTAGCCTTGGTGCAGTGGCTTTGTTTTTTGATTGTGCTGTGTTTGCAAGGAAGGATTTGGTTTTTTCTTTTGTTTTTTAGTCGTCGTACTATTGTGTTTAGAGATAATTTGTTTTTGTTCTTTTTGGCTTTTCTCATGGAGTATGTTCCATAGAAACTTTGCTTGGTTTCTTGAGAGGAGTCCTCTCAAAACTCTTTTGTACATATTTTTTATTAATATATCTTGACGAGGTGCCGCCCTCATTTACCCAAAAAAACCCTACAACCCTAAACCTAAAATATAAACCCTAAATCCCAAACCCTAAGTTCTATGTATATTAAATCAGTAAAAAAAATAGTGAATCGCTAAAAAATTGACTAATTCACTTAATTTTGGGTTGAATTACAAAAAATATATAATACTAAACCCCAAACCTAAACCCTAAATTCCTGAACCCTAAACTTAAAACTGTAAGCCTCAAATCTAAAACCCTACAACCCTAAACCTCAAAACCATAAAACATAAATCCTAAGTTCTACATATATTAAATCACTAAAGAAATATAGTGAATCACTAAAAAAATAGGCTAAATCACTTAATTCTGAGTTGAATCACAAAAATATAAAACCTAAATTCCAAACCCTAAATCCTAAACCTAAAACCCTAATCATAAACCATATACACCATATGCCACTAAAAAAGTGTGAATCACTAATGATCTCAAATAAATTACTAAAATATATACTGAATCACCAAAATATCAAAGAGAATCACTAAAAAAATTAATATAAATATACCCAAAATGTATTCATATATCATAGAGTTAGCTAAAACATTGTTATTACAAAATATGTACAAAAGAGTTTAAGAGGACTCTTCTCAAGAAGACAAAAATAAGATTCTCATAGAACAAGCTTCATGAGAAAAACCAAAATAAAAAAACACAAGTATCTCTAAACACAATAGAATACTAAAAACTAAACGAAAACCAATGCCTTCTTAGCAACTGAAAATCCCAAGACCACCATTGGAGTTTTAGTATCTCCACACACCCCAATGCAAAAAAATTTTGTCAGCAACCATTATTTCATCACCACTATACTTCAGCTGCATATCACCAGAAAATGCCACCTTGAAACAATTCCAGGCTAGTGATATCCACCTGCAAACTAGATACCAACCCTTCCCACTAACAGCCTTAGTATTTTGATTAAAACTTCACCCTGACTTCTGCAAAATGCTAACAAACCTATATGCTGCTGTAGAGTTCTGCAAACAACTGAGAATCCAGAACAAACATAGCAGGCAAGAGAATGAATAACATATATCCAAGGCCTGGGCTAATCTGTAAGAAAAGAACATATTTGTTAAACAGAATGAGTGTTGCAGAAGGGGGGGTTGAATGCAACTTAATAAATTTATCACTTTTTGCTAACAACAAACAAAAGCAATGATATTAAGTTACAAGGCAAACAACAAGCAAGCTAAAGACACATCGTGTTTTACTTCAAAAATTAATTTTATTAATTTTTGTTTACAACTGAATGGAAAATATTTCCAGCTTCAATAGACACAATAACAAGAGTCTGCTAGTGTTTCTGTGCTTGAGAAAATTTAAACTCAGTTGTATGTGTGTTAGGGAAAGTGTTTGTGAGATGTGTGTATTTAAACTAAAACACATATCTCATTTACAAGTACACTTTCCCTTGTTTCCTAGACAATACTCGAAATAGTAATCTCACTTTTTCTTCTCAAGTCTTTTCTTCATTCCAAATATAGATAAAGGTACTCTGTGAGGATTTGACATTCTTGACACCATGAGCACACTTCACCTTTATGCTTGCTTTTTCTCAAGTTGCGATTGTAGACTTGACAAACTAGGTAGAAATGTCAAGATCTATATGTGAATTGACTTTACCTAGTCTGCTTCTTGAAACAGACTGTCAGCTTCTGAAAGTTACTCTCAACCTTTAGCTTTACTTTAGTGACAACATCTTTGTTACCGCACACTTTACTGTCAGGCTCGCTAGTCTTCTAAAACATGTTGTCGTCCAAAGATACTATCAAATATTCCACCAAACATGCTGTCGATCATGCCGCCAAACATGCTGTCAACTCTTCCCGCCAAAGCTACTGTCAGAAAACTTGTTGTCTTAATTCTTCAATCTCCGCCAAGTTTACTGTCAAGGGATAGTTGTTGTTAGTGGAACTTGCTGTCATGGAGTCTTCATTCTCCACCTAGTTTATTGTCAAGGAATAGTTGTTGTCGTCTGTTCCAAAAGTTGCTGTCACTTGAATCTGCTGTCGTAGGCTCCAGGATGTAGAATATTACTGTCAAAAATTTGATCTATGTTGTGCATGAACACTTTGTGAACTTCTACTTCATGGATCATTTATTTCATTTACACATGACAGTAACTATTGATACTTACTGTCACCTACTTTACTATTTGAGCATCTTATTACAAGTGACATTTTAAACATACTGTCAAACTATATATGACAGTATGTTCTACTTAGTTAATTATTAATTAATCTAAGTAAATATTAGTTGATTACATTGATAGTACCACAATCCCTAACAATCTCCCCCAATTTATTTTTATGACGAATAAAGACAAATTTAAAGAAAACTGCAGTTGCTATCTCAACTAATAAAAGTAGAAGTGTTTGTACAGAAAATGAAAGAAAATACAAGTACACTCCTATCTCAAGTTTAGCTCCTCTAGACTGAGCAAATCTTCAACTTTGACTTGAGCTTCATCTATACTTCTTCTCTGTTGTCATCTTTCCATACAGTTCCTCAAGAGCTTTCAGTTCCCTCTTCTCTTCTTCTGTCGGCATGATCAGCAACACAATCTAAGACTAGTTTCACCATTTTGTGAGAAAGATTTATCAACTCCTTGTAAGTGTAGTATTTCTTAGTGGGTCCTTTGGATATGCACAAGTACTTCATTCCAAACATGTCATTGACAAATCTTTCCTTTGTAGAAGAGTAGATATGCTTCACCATGAGTTTGTCAATAGATTCATCCTCTTCTTCTCTGGATTCGATGATCTCCCAGACAATTTTGCTTAGATCCTTTTCGAACTCTAGGAATGAGCCTGTGATCATTCTGAATATCTTCCTTAAGTTTTCATTATTGAGAACCCTGAAGTTGATAGCCTCCACTTCAATGCTATCAACAATGATTCTCAGGGGCCCAAACAGGATTGGAGAAACATAGTTGGGCTTTATAGAGAATTGATTATTCAGCATTGCATGCTTCATGTCAATCTCAGCCTCCTTGATCCTTTTAGAAATTTGCTCAACTTTCTTCTTTGCAGCTTCAACCTCATCTTTAAATTCCTTCCTTTTCTCCTTCTCCTCCTCCCTCTTAGAATCACATATCTCTGGTGCTCTATTCTTCAGATCAAAAACCTCATAATTAGTTATATTGAGTAGTTATTTCTTGATAAGCTCAATGATATGGGGGTCATTCACAGCCAAATTTTTTAATTCCTCAAATGTGATTTCTTCAGCAGAACCACCAATATTGTAGAAGATTATTCTATCAGGATTTCTGAGAAGACATTTATGTGTCTTCTCATACTCAAACTTCTTCTCAATCTCCCTCTTCTTCTTGGCTTGAATAATTCTCACAACATTTGACATATATTTGCACTCATCAGGATAAGGATATCCCTCCAACTGTTTCACCAACTTTTCAAGTAGGTCCAGATTCTTGTCCTGTAGAGACTCTGTGCTCCAAAACTCCTTGATTCCATCTTCTCCCTCAAACATCACCCCATCTGAGTAGAAAACTGTCTCAGGCTCTTCAACATCAGTAAAATCCAAAGGATGAGGCTTAAAGGAATCCATCAATTCTATGAGATTTTTTATCAACAGACTTCTCACTAACTGTGTCCTCATGTCTGATCCTTGAGTTATGAGCAGCATTTTTCTGACTAGAAAAAAATTCACTTCTTTCATTTCATAGCTCAACTCTTCAACTGCTCCATTTGAATACAAGAGAATTATCTTGTTGAGAGTATTCACCTCAGACTACTTAAACTTCACCTTAACCAGGGATTCTACCTTTGATTCTGCTATATTGTTGATTGTTGGTCTTTTGACATCCAGACAATCCTCATGAAGTACTTCAGACACAAGCTTCTACCCTTTCCTGCTAGGCCTCCTGCTTGAATGTGGCTTAGGCCTTTCTGCCCTCGCCTTCATGTACTTCTTTGAAAAAGAGACTTTCTTTGACAGTAAATTTTGAGGTGTTACTGTCAAATCAAGTTCGACAATAGGTTTTGTGATAGTATGTTTCTCCTTATTACTCCTGACAACATCTTTTTCATCAATTTCAAAACCAAGTACTACTGTCTTCATCACTTTCCCTTCAATACCATCTCTATACTCCTTCTCATCCTTTTCCTTATTTACCCCCACTTTATTTCCAGCTCCAGATGATCCTTCACCAATATTGTATTGGCTGGAACTACCTGCATCTCCATCAGGCTTTTCACTATCATCATCATCCCTTTTCTCCTGGGTTTTCTTATCATTCTTCTTCAATCTCAACTCTTCAAGCCTCCTCAATTCTCCTTCCAACACTCTCAATACCTCATCCCTTTCTTCATTTCTTGGAATCTGCTTGAAATAGCCAAAAGCTTCTTTCACAGACCTTGACCTACACATGCTCACCCTTTCCAAGTTCATAGATATGTATTTTCCATCTGTGGAGCTAATAAATTTGATTCCCAAGGGATCCTGAGTTACTTCTAGCAGCTTCTCAACTATCAGCTTCTGCAAAGTCCTTTTCAGATTTTCATTGAGCCATGACTTATCTGTTTTGATTTTGAGTTTGATTGCTTCTATAACTACAATTTTTTGCCTACTCAGATAAGCCATGCTTACACACCAACTGAAACCTCCTTCAGTTCTGACAGAGATTACCCATTTGTTGCTCCTAGACACCATCACAGTTACTCTTACTGTTGACTGTCTCATTGAATCAGAAAATTTCTTGGGGTCTCTGTTAGATAAGGCTCTTAGGTCATTAATTCTCTTATTGAACTTTGCATCTTCAAAAACTTTACTATTATCATTATCATCCACCATTAGGATTGTAGCATGTTCATCATCAAAATCTTCTATTTCTTCAATTATCAGATCATCACTACCATCTTGAAAGAGCTTCTCCTTCCCTTTTCCAACTACATGAACCACTGAATCCTTCTTCACAGCTCCCTCCATAATCACCACACCTTTCTCTTTTGGTCTCTCCACCTTATCACCACCAAGCTTTGTAGCAATCTCAGCAGCCACACTAGACAGTAATGCTAGTTGACTCTCCCCTTGAGATGCAGCTTGAGTTGTCTCCTTATCACTCCTTTCTGCAAACACTACAGCCTTATCACTTTTCCCCCCCTTAGTTGAGGTAGCAACTGCAGGGGTTGAAAATTTTGCATTAAACTCCTGAAGCTTGTCAAAGATGGCCTTGAACCCCTCATTCATTGTGTTCTCCAGGCTAGCCATCCTGTTAACCAACTTCACTTGATTTCTGCCTATTGTGTCCAGATTCTTTGATAGCTTTGTGACTTTGTGTGAAAGGTATTTCAACCTTTCATCAGCTTGTTTGGAGGATTTGGAGGTTGTGGTAGTTCTCACACTCTCTGGTTTTTTATGAGTGATCTCATCACTCCTCACCAACTCACTCTCCAGGCCTAATGCCTTTGATTTTTGGGCTCCCACATTTTGTTTTTTAATTTGGCCTTTCTCAGGGCCCTCTCCTTTTACTTGGGATTTTCTCAGCCCCTCATTTTTATGCACAATTCTCTTTTCTTTTATCTCTCTTTTTCTTTTCACACCCTCACTCATCCTAGGTGCAAGAGACTGAGCAGGTACATCTTGCACAAAAGTTGGAGATTTTACCTTTAGTAGGGTTGAAATTAGAGCAGAATCATCATCTTCATTCTGTAGAGAAGTGGTGGCCATTGGAGAGCTGTTGTCTGGATTGTGAATGTTGACAGCATCTGTGGCAGCTTCTGTTGAGAAGTTACTATCATGAGGATTGACAGCAACTTTGTCATTAACAGCTACAGAGGCTGTGACAACAATCTCTTCTACCCTTTGAGTAGAAGGTTCTTGTGGATTGCTATGATCAGTTTCATCCAACTGTTGAAATATTGCATCAACATTTTGATCTTCAATGTTGGCAAAGTATGATGCACTATAGTTGAATGAATCGTGTTCCACATGTTATAGCCCTATTGTGTAAATATCTGCAAGTGTGGGCTCAGGTTAAGTGAGTTTAACCTGTTGTGTAGACTCTTTACAGGGTGCCATGAGAGACTGGCCAAGTTCAATAGATACCTCCTGTTGAGAGGGGACATCTAGAGGTGTGTTTCTGTCCCTTTTAAGAGATGTGCCCTTTTGAGAGGACACACCCTGGCTGACAGAGGGTGATACCGTTGCCTTCTTTCTCATAGGCTTACCAGGGCCCTCTATGGATTCTATGATCTGACTACCACCCTTATTTACTGCATCTAGTGCAGTTTCACCACCTACTTGTGGAAAGGTTTCTATCATAGGTTGAGTGGTTCTCATCCTTTTAGTGACCCGGTCTTTTTGAGAGGAACCGGACCCTTGGCTTACAGACTTGTTGACTCTAGAAGGCCAGACTCCTTCAAAAGGTTTAGAGTGTAGGTTAGGAATGGAGAGGTCAACACCATTCTCATCACTCAAAGAAAATACATGGTAGTCCCCACCAATTTTTAAATTTAAACTTTTTATTTTTGCAAGCATGAAATCAGTTATGAACAGACTCAATTCAATATTAAGGGGTTTACTAGTTAACAAAGAATAAGCATTTTTCTTTAGTGTTGGGGACTCCATACATTGAACACTATTTAAATTAATTATGCCTACAACAGAGTCAATTATAAGCATAAAAAATCTAGGATAGTAAATTACCAATTTTCTGGCTTCTTTCTTTCCCGGCACCAGCTTGAACAAGGGCATAAGGAGCTTTCCAACATCAATTCTGTAATTGTGCACCATGGAATGCACTATCCTCTTGATGTATGTTGGCACTTCATTCTAGCCACTTGTTTTGCTTGACATGGACCTGGAAACAGCGTCTAGATTCATGCTCCATTCTTTGTTGAGGTACTTTCTGTCCATGCCTCCCGAAGGATACCATTCATCAATGTTAGCATTCAGTTTGGGTCCAGCATACCCAACCATCTTGAAAAACTTGATGGGTTGTTCTTCACTAGCAGGCTCCTCAAAAATCGAGCCTTCAGTCTCTTCCACACGAAGAGCTTCATTGATGTGAGAGGAATCAATGGTATAAGTGGTACCATTGATTTGAAAGGAGATAGAGCTTGCATCTTGTTCCCCCTCACATACAGAAGAGGTCCAGAATTGAGAAAGTCTAGGGATTTCGAGATGTGGACTTGCGGTTAGGGAATAGGTGAGGTATGAGTTGTTCATGAAGCCAACAAAGGGTTTGAAGGCTTCACCAGCTTCACCCACTAAAGCCATGGTGGTGAAGTTGGTTTGAGCTAGGGTGTAGAGAATTTAAGGTCCAGAAATGGTTAATTGATGTTAAGGTTAAGAAAGAACGAAAGGTTTAAGAATTTGAAAAGCACTTTAGAAAAAGAAGTTGTAGAGAAAATGGAGAGTTTTTAGGGTGTAAGAGAGTAGAGAAGTTATGAGAGAAATAAAGTAAAGTAAAGAGTGAGAGAAATTTTAGCTGTATTTATATGATGTGAAACAGGTACTGTCAAGAAAGAATTTTAAACGATTTTAAGTGACAGTTGTCTTCAAGTTCCATTCCTCGACAATAACTTCTGTGCTAAAATGACAAACACTCTTGACAGTAACATTAACAAATAAGAATAAATGAGTAAATCTAATGTTAATTGTTGATAGTATGTTATGCGGGATATTTAGAAAACTATGATGTCAAAGTGTACTGACAGTAAGTTCCAGAATTTGACAGTATATTTCAATCCTGCATACTATGCTGTCATTATTTCTCATTCCTTTGACTGTGGGTTTCACAAGATTTGACAGTAAGTTTCAATCCCGCGAAACATACTGTCAAGTCTTCTCAACCATTTGACAGTAAGTTCCACAGGGTTCAATAGTAAGTTTTAATCCCGCGGACTTTACTGTCAAGGCTCATTAACCATGTAACAGTAGGTTTTAACAGATTTTGACAATAACTTATCATTTTGTGACATTATGAATAAAACATACTGTCAAGTAACTTGACAGTATCTTTTATTGGTCACATAGGAATTAAGTTATTTAAAAATAAATTAGTTAACATCTCAGTTAAATATCATCATGTCTTTCCACTATGAAAGAAATCAAAACACCTCTATAGGCCATTAATTCACAGTGAAATTTAGTTAACTAAAATTTTATCAACTAAACAGAATTACATTAACAGGTTAAATTTAACATACCCAATTCACTCACTAGCCTGTTGAAAGTCTTTTCATCCAATAGTTTGGTGAAAATATCTGCAAGTTGCTTCTTTGTGGGCACATAGATTAGCTTGATTGTGCCTTCCTCCACATGCTCTCTAATAATATGATGTCTAATGTCAATGTGCTTAGTTTTGGAGTGTTAAACAGGATTATCAGAAATTGTTATGGCACTAGTGTTATCACAGAAGATAGGAATTCCTTGTAGAGTCAACCCATAGTCCAATAGCTGGTTCCTCATCTAAAGTAGCTGAGCACAACAGCTACCAGCTGTAATATATTCAGCCTCTGCAGTTGAATTTGACACTAAATACTGCTTCTTGCTGAACCATGATACCAAACTTTCTCCCAAAAACTAACAGCTTCCTGTTGTACTTTTTCTGTCTATTCTTTATCCTGCATAGTCTGATTCTAAATATCCAACCAAGTCAAAACCAGATTCTTTAGGATACCAAAGGCCAAGATTTTGAGTGCCTTTCACATATCTCAAAATTCTTTTTACTGCCATTAGATGTGACTCATTGGGATCAGACTAAAACCTTGCACACAAACCTGTAGCAAACATAATGCCAGGCCTGCTAGCTGTTAGTTAGAGAAGAGAGCCAATCATGCCTCTGTACATTTTGTTGTCCATTTTCCTCTTGGATCCTTGTCAAGTTGGGTTGCTGTTGAGATTGGAGTCTTTGCAGGAGACGAGTCTTCCATATCAAATCTTTTTAAAAGATCTTTAACATACTTAGTCTAGCAAATAAATATTCCATCTTCTTTTTGATNTGGGATTTTCAAGAACCAACTCAAACAACACGGTAGGATCTCTGTTAGATGTGTTTAACAGTAGCTCTGATACCAATTGTTAGGTCCAAAGTGTTGTAGAGGGGGGGTGTGAATACAACTGTTTGAAAGTAATGAGAAAATATACAAATATGCAGGTAATAAATGATGGCACAGAATTTCAAGAATATATCTTTATATTCATTGAGGGATTTGCTACAACATTCATAAAAGCATCATGATCAGTTGAACAATAAATACAGCAATTAAATCTTGATTCAACTGATCCTTTCTCTCACTATTGTTTTACAGTAAATGCTTTCTCTTGAAAAATATCGTAGAAAATACAGAGATGGATAAAAGTCAAATACAAATGAAAACAAAGTCCTGCTTTTATAATGTCGTATAGTCTTGATCTTGTCCTTTTTGTGTACATGGCCCAATCAGGACTTGACAATAAAAAGTACTTTCCCAACCACTCTGGATGAACCGTTCACAATAAGCCACTTGTCCCTTGAACATTAAATGCTACAT
>QRFB01001256.1:50473-65076 GCA_008931105.1 Oenanthe javanica | reverse complement strand
ATATATATATATATATATATATATATATATATATATATATATATATATATATATATATATATATTCAAGTCGAAAACAACAGCAATCATATCACAATGGATTTAATTGGATGTGCCATTGGTTATTGCAGAGTTAGGCTTCTAGGCAGTTTTATAAAAGAAGGGAATTAGAATTAGTCGGTGAAGGTACCGAATAGTGATTAATTGAGTAATCGGAGCATTAATTGAAAGTGATTTAATTTAAAAAATTATAATATATAATTATATTTAAACACTATCAAATTATCATAAAATTTATATAAAAAAATATCATATATCATTAGTCCGTATGTATTCACATGTTAAGATCTAAAAAAAAAAGCCCTTCAGCACTAGCATTTAAGTGGTTTATACCTAATAATCATTATTTAATATTTGATCTTAGTAGTTATTAGATATATAAAATTCGTAGAAATTTAAGAGAATATTTGGGATTTATGAAGGATTTAGGGTCATACAACCCATATTCATTGTAAATATTTATTATAAATATATTAATTATATTTTTTTTAAAATTTTAACTTTTTTAAAAAATATATTAATTTAGACCGATTTTTCCCGTCTTGCTCCCGATTTCTGATCGATTTAAAAAAAAGATTTTTTTGACCCGATTTCCGCTTAATCAAGACGGTACCTGTCCATCTACAGATTAATCCGAAAAGACGCCGTCTTTTAGAACAATGCTTCTAAATAATATATTTTAGATGGAAATGAGAAATCGGAAATGGTCGAAATAGTTAAATAGGAGAATTACTGGTAATTAGTACAAATCTCGTCAACAGTAAACGAATAAATACGAGAATGTAACAAATAAACACTTGAAATTCTACTCTATGATTATATAAATGTGCTCACCCAGTATTCTGGTGGGTGCATCGTTAGATTGTAGGTTGATATGCTGATGAAGTAAGTAACAGTAATCACCCTGCATCATGAACCCCTACGCCAACATGATGAAAAGTCAGGCACCAGTCAGTATTATGTTCACTACTGATAGGTCCATAATTAATAAATCTTTAATACCTATTTTATGTTTATTTTCGTAATTTTTATTAGTTAATTAATTATTTTTATTTTGTTTTGTAGGAAATTAATTAAAATTAGAATTATAGCAGAAAAAGGAGAATACAAGGAAGGAGGTGGAGATTACTTGGAGGCAAAGAAAAAGGAGAAAAAATCGAATGCTTGTTGGAGAAGAAAAAGGAATAGAAGGAAATATTTAGAATTCAATTTGTAATCGATTTAGAAAACCTACATTATTTTCCCTATATATATGGGTCTCCTCTATTGTATTTTAAGACCTGAACCTTGTACCTTAATTTTAATTTTAGTTTTTAATAGTTAGGAGTAGGAGTAGAGTACTTTTATTTTATTGTTCTTTCAATACAAACAAGTTTTTATCTCTCAAACACTTTTTATGTTATTCGTTATTTGCATGTCTTATATTAGTTGTTTTGTTTTCTTTTTTAAGCATGTCTAGCTAATTCTCTTGCCATAGGATGAAGATGAAGTTAGTTGATTATTTTTAGTATTTGTTTGTTCCTATTATTTGATTCTCATAATTTTTCTTGGTGCTTAATTGTTTGATTAACAAAGTGATTTTGATATATTATTGTTACCGAATTTATTTTTCATAGCCTATGCTTGCTCCATGAAGTTTTGATGGGTTATTGTTAGATAATAAGTTTCATAGTATATGCTTGTCTCGTTAATTGATATTTATTTGTTGAAGAAAGAGAATTGATTTTTAGGGCAAGTTGGATATTAATTGTGATTAATTGATGGATTCGGATTCCTAGGTTTTCCATATTTATTTGTTCTTATTTGCTTATTAGGTTAAACAAATCTCATCTCAACATTATTTGTCTAGTCTGCCTGATTTATTTATTAGGGTTTGGAAATTTCATAGTCTCTGAGGATCGATCTGTGATTGCTACAATTAAACACTGTGCGCTTGCAGTATTTCAACACATCAACTACAAGTAAAAAGTAGCTCCCAATCTCCCCATTAATTAAAGCAACACATTACCCTGGCTGGAGGAGGAAGCTGCCTATGTTTTTTCCACGAAATCTGCTAATCGACTTGGATTTGCGGGAACATCATTCGATAGAACTATAACCGGTAATATTAGCAGCAGGGATTTCTAATGGTGTGTGTATGATATGGAAGACCTCATGTCAGGATTTTGTAAAGATGGTTATACTTGATTATTTTTATTTTTTGCTATTAAAGATGTCGATTTATTTTTGTTGAGTAAAATATGTAGTACTACTTTGGCCTATGGGTGTTTTCTATGACAAATTTACCTACTTGCATTTCCACTTGGCTTCCATTTATATTTAAACATGGAACTCGATAACATCTTTCTCTTCTCCGCTGGTTTCTTTTTATTTTTCTCTTTTCCGCTGGTTTCTTTTTATTTTTCTCTTCTCCGCTGGTTTCTTTTTATTTGGCATTTTGTAGCTCTTCCTAGCAAGTAAGATATCTAAAACTAGAATTATAGAAAAGTAAACAAAATTAAAAACTAAAAAGTGCCAGTTGGATTTTTCTTCAGACAGTGATTACAAAAATGAAATTGTATTTATTAACTCGAACCGTATCTATTTAAATTTAATTGTTACAAGGGCAAGGTTTGAATTCATGCTTCTAGTTTCTGTGCACAAAATTGAAGTTTCGTTGTAAAGGGAATACAACCATTAGGCAGTGTACTTGCCATGCGTGTCTTGAGTTTCATACAGAAGACTGTAACTACTAGCAGTAATAGCGACATGTCTGAAAATGTAGTATTTGATTGCATCTGATCCTCGGTATTGGACTGACTAACATGCATATATCAGTAAAGTTAAATTCAACAGTTCATACACGGTTTTCTATATAATGTTATGTATCTGATCCTCGGTATTGGACTGACTACCAACTGTTTACTAGTGGAGTGGTCAATGCAAAAAGGTGGCATCCAATATTTTACATATAATTGATTAGCATTCATTAAAGAACTACATAGTACGAGAACCAGAGAACTTTGATTCTAAACCATTAGAAGATAAAGATAGTTAAGTTCAGTTGAGGAAAAACATAACTGCATTTTTTTTTTTTTTCAAAAAGATTCTAGAATTGGTTCTCATATGCCAAAGTCTGATTATTTTATATGGTTCAGAAAATATAGAGGAAAGAGGAAACATTCTGTCAATAACTTCCAATAACAGAACTCACAATTCAGTTTTGCAATAAACAAAAGCTATGCTCCTAAAATGATACATCCATTGCGAATCTTAAGCAACTCTTCAGTCAAAAATGAACCAAATTATTTCTAAAATAAAGGAAACCACATATATACAGTTCAGTAGGCCAGAAAAGTATAATGAGTGATACCTTGAGGCCGAAAAAAATATACAATTTCTTAATGCATAGGAAAAAGCCTGGAAAACATTGCTTTTCCAAAGCTCATTCCGTAAATCTCAGATCCAGCAACATGTACGTTGATAAAAATATAGTAGTGTTCAGACAAGGTACCTTGGTAATAGTTGACCCAAGATGGCAATGAGCCCCTACAAGCTTTAGTTCATCGGGATGTGATTCACAGCATCCAGAAACCAGTGTAACTTTTCATTTCTAATACCAAATTTAGAGCTTTTATTTCCAGTGGCGACATAAGGATGAACCAAGAAATTTTTTATAAACAAATTGAATTATATTACAATTTGCAATTCACACCTGAAAAATGAATATCATTCAGACTACCTAGAGTAAAAGGCCAGAAGGAACATTGGAAAATGCAGCTAAAAACCCCAAGTCAAGTATTTTATCGTTTGTTACAAACTTGTTTAGTTAGATAACTACAATTCTACATGCCTAAATATAATCAAGTGGAAACCACATGCCTGAGGATTGACATCTGGATTAATTCGAAGAATCACATTAACCTTCTTTCTGGAAATCCTTGCAGCTGATACAATATTTTCCAAATCAAATTCACTATCAATATTTACAAAGACACCTTCTTGGGCAGCCAGCACCAGATCCTCCAAAAGCTTTCCATTCCTATTAAAGATACACCTGTTTAACATACATAAAGGGATTACTTGTATACAAGAAAAGAATGGATCCAGACCATAAAAGTAAATACTTAACTACTTCAATTGCTGGTAGAGTTTTATTGTGTATGAGAACGCAATTAGAGAAAAATGCATTGTGACATAACATTCCTTGTATGTAGGGTATGTCGAAGATAAAATTAAGTTATTTACCTTAATCATAAAACATTCTATCAAATCCAATTAACATATCGTACGGTTTTAAACTTTCAAAGATAGATAGGATAAAGTAGGCGCAAGACATATTAACTTAAATGACCTTGTAAACACTGATGTGCATTGAATTTTAAACTACAAAAATCTATGAATTTACAATAAACTCCAATTTTACAGTACTGTAGTTCTTACATGATGTAAAAAACCAAGTCCTAAATTCTAATAAAACAGTTACTATAATCACTAGGATACTTAAGGATTTTTAATATAGCATAAAAAACATGAAGAAATCACATCTGCAGTAAAGTACTTATATATAATTTTAGTTGAACGAATACATGTGGTACTAAATTGACGCGATCTTGAAAAAAAAGTGGTTACCAACATTTGCAAATCAA
Source organism: Oenanthe javanica (assembly GCA_008931105.1). Taxonomy (NCBI): domain Eukaryota; kingdom Viridiplantae; phylum Streptophyta; class Magnoliopsida; order Apiales; family Apiaceae; genus Oenanthe; species Oenanthe javanica. The sequence continues at coordinate 60,389 of QRFB01001256.1, read as the reverse complement.
TAGACAAGTGTGTCAATTAAAACATCATAGTTTCTGAACAACTAGGTCATGGTGAAGCATAAGACTATAAGCAATGTTACTACATCACTTAAATTTCGGACATACCAACACTTCTACCATTCGGTTAGCTAGCAATAGTAAAAATCACATTTTCTCTCAAACAACACTTCTACAGTTCGGTTAGCAATACTAAAATCTCATTTTTCTCTCAACGTCACTAATGAGAGTAACAATGAAGAACAAAAAGGTTAGTTCCTAGTAATAACTAAAGTTCATTACATACACACGACACATGTACACACAATGTACAAATATGGGGACTTTGTCGCCTTGGTAGGGTCAAAACCAGTTCGAAGCGCCAACCTAAGGTTCATTCGAACTAACCAAGACAGCACCACACCCCAACATCCTCAAAAGCTCCAAAATCTTGAAATTATTATTAGCTGTAGTAGCATACGCAATAATAGAATTCAAGCCTTCGAAAGCATCAATATAAGCCTCAACATTTCTAGTTATTTGGGGTTAAGTATACAAAAAAAAAGACCTCCTATCAACAATGGGCCTTTTCTATTATAAATGGGATATTCATATATAAAACACACATAACATTAGCAAGTAAATTCGGAAGAAGACAAAATGGTGTTGATAAATTTGGCACCATGCAAAGAAAATTATTAGTAATTATTTATGTTAGTTGTTTAAAAATATACTGCATTAATTCATGCATTGCAGAGAACAAAACAGAGGGTTTGCACATATGAAAGACACAACTATAATACATACCAGTAAATAAATAAACATTCAATATGAAAAACATAAAAAACATTAAACCAAGAACTTAATATTGGATCCAAATATTTATAATATATAAGATTTAACAAAGATACATATATAACCTCAAAGATTCAAAACAATAACAGACCATATTCAAACCTAGTTGCCTGTACTTCCGAACCAAAATTTGATGTCATCTTGACAAATAATTTTGTTTCTTTCAAATACCAAGTATAATCTCATATTTGTTAACAAAAATAAATTTATTTCTTTTAAGTCACATAATTCAATTCTTTTTTATTTTAACTTTTATTAACTTACAATTTCTTTTATTTCTTTTAAGTTTAAATTTTTATAGAATTCATAATTATTTTTTTTGTTGGAACTTTATATTTTCCTCTATATATTTTGTTTAACTCTAATTAATTTTTTTAATCTTTTGAGTAAATTTTTATACAAGCAAAAACTAATTAATATTTTTTTTGATAAATCACAATTATCGATTCATATAATTAGGAAGTCTTTTTGTGGATTTATATGTTAACAAATGATTTAATGAAAAAGAGAAGTTATTTTTTTATGTCAAAAGAATAAATATTATATTTCATATGCAAAATGTTCCTTATAGTTTAAAATAGAGTATAGTAGTTCCATTGGAGTCAATTTTATAAATGATATAATTTTAATACTAGAATAGTATTAAAGTGGCACTATCTAAATATCATCCATTGGAGATGATCTTCTAAAGTAATTACGATTTAAGAGATAAATTTTTCATATATAACATAATTTTAAACAAACAATAAAAACAAAAAAAATGACGAAACTACATACAACTAATTTATTAGTTACTTAATCATACTAAAAAATGTATTGTTACCTAAATATTTCATAATTATGTAACATAAAATTAAATTAATAATAATTTTTATTTTTATTTTTATTGTATAAAAGAAAGGAAGAAAACCACAAATAATATATAGAGTAAAGTTTGTAGTTTTTTTTATTATTATTTCAGAACTATATTTTCTGTTATGAGTAAAAAAATATTCTAGATATGTGAATCGTAATGTAAAAAATATTTTTAAAAACATTTCAATCATTAATTTTATGGAATTACCTAAGCCCATGGTTGCGGGTAAAAATCCTGGTAACAATATGTTTATTTGAGTACAAGACAAGGCTAACTATAATACTATGAATTGGTTTAATGTAAGCCTTGGTAGTGCGGAATTAGGTCTTATCGGTATTCATTTTACTTTAAAAGGAATGTGAGATTAGTTGTTGCAGCTCCAATAAGTAATTTTAGGTCATATTGTTCTGCAATTAAAACATGTTCCCTCCCTCACAATTCAAGTGATTTATTTGATTTTTTGATAATCAAATTGACACAACTTGGATAAAAAAAATTATGTATGTTACATTATTATAAAATATTGAAAAAAGTATATGATTGAAATTTAATCTACTTGAAAATGAATTTTTAATTTTTTAAAATCATAAAAAATAATTAATAATCATTGATCAAAACTTAGTCAATTTGACTACAGAAAAATCAAACAAACTACTTGAATTGGGATGAAGGAATATAATTTGTCCCTAGCTACAAATATATTGAACAACATTTGTTTAATTATATTTTCTGGAACACCTAGTTTTATCACTTTTAGTGAACACATATTATAGAAAAATTCACTATAAAAAATATTGAAATGAAATATCTAAATTACATAAGAAAAAAGAAGGAAACAGTAGATAACACAACAAAACACTCACCCACATTATTAATAGATAACTTCATCATGTTATCAATGTTGTCTAGACAAACACTATGCCATACATGGCGGGTCCAACACAAAAAAATGTTATCATAGATCCTTTTTTTTGTTGCCATAGGCCAAAAAAGGCTAAGATAACATTTTTGCTATGTTGGACTCTCATCCGTTACCTTTGGTGTCAAAGGTAACATGATGAGGAACATACGGTAACTGGAAAATTTTGTTACAGTAAAAGCTCACGGCAACACATATGGAACCCTAAAGTAACATGTAACATGATGTCTCTGTTGCAATAGATGTTATTAATAGATAACTTCATCATGTTATCAACAAAACAAAAGCTCACAAACATTGGCTAATAGCAACATATTATCCAGCAATATTATCCAAACAACTTTGTCTTAATTTGCCAATAATGGCAGAACAAACCGTCACGAAAGTAAAAAAAAACAGGTACGTTGACAGTTTTTTATTAAACAAAACCAGAATCCACAAACTTTGTGAATCATTCGCAACATTGTTGCAAGTATTAGGACTACTTATCCACTGGGGCTCCTTGCACATGCTACTGGCTTCTAGTTTGTTCAATTTTCTCGTCACTGTCTAGCAAGACCAGACTCTCCACAAAAGGTGTGGCAACGAAAGGTGTTGCAAAATCTTCCTCATCTAAAGAAAAATCTTCCCAACGATCCCATGAATCAACAAAATCAATTGCTTCATGGCTACTGAGATTATAAGAAACTAAATCAAATAAGCTGAAAAATATCAGTTCACCATTGTTTCTCAGACCCACGACTTCTGCGCGCAATTCTTTCGCGTGAAATTCATAATTTAGATTAACACTCAACTTTTTCTCCCAAAAAGACTCATTTACCTGATCGTGTTTCAAAACCCGCATGTCAAAATGATTTAAGTTTGCGTCCTGAACCAAGTAAGCTATAGACTGACCGAAAGGATGCAGAGCAAGTTGAATATACTGCAGTACAGGAATATCTTTTTCCCAATCAGGTAACGGGATTTCTCGCAGTATATCAGTCTTGGTATCAAAAGAAATAACTGTTTCCTCCTTTGAATTGTACACCAGCCAAAACGCAGTACCATTAACGAAAACAGAGTGACGTAGTCTCATGGTACAGTTGAAAACATCATCTTGAGCATTGTTTTCCATGAATTATTGTTTAGACTATAAACACCAATGATAAGTGGACGGGGGTTAGGTACAGAGCGCGAACGAGGTTTGACCATACGAATCACCAAGTAATCATTACTTTCCGGTACAAACCCAAAAGCTAAAGTTTGCCAGCCATTCAGTTCCATTCTATATTTTAAGGTATATGGAGGAAGAGGTGAATCTGGAAGGGTTCTATATTTTTGGACAAGAGGATTCCACAGATATATATTGGGATAAACATCATTTCTATGAGGACCGATATTAAACATCGAAGTCACACAAACTAAACCACGTGAATGTGCTACCCAGTCAATATCTGAATAGGCAGGAAATAATTCAATTGCACAATATTTTTCACATTGTTTATCATCCAAGCGTACTGTCAGTGACCCAGTATAAATACTCTCAAAAAACAGATATTTAGGATGACTATGGATGTTTGATTTGATATAATTTCCATGGAGGGTGATAAACATAGGAGTGTGTATAAGATAGTACCATGACTTTTGGACGCACATGCAACGCAAGATATCTTTTACTGGCAGTCTTTTCAGAATTTTTGCTAAAAGTTCATCAGGTAAGTCGAATATCGTCTTGTTGTCCAATTTATTGTTGCAAGAAAAAGGCACATTTCCTTTGTTTTTCACCACCAGAGAGTAATCACTCTTTTGATTGTTAATCGATTTCAACTTCCCCTGCTCTCAGGCCATCTTTCTATGATCTGGTTCCATTTCCCCATGGTCTGATTTCATTTTCATGTGCTGCTTTAATTCCTTGATCCCATGCTTTAGTTTTTCCTCCCGAGCTTTGAGGTCACTTTCCATGCAATTATATTGTTTACTTAAACAGAGAAACAATTTACTCAATTGATTGTACAAGGACCAGTGAGGGCGGTGGTCTTTGTACGTCTAAGACCAGCGGTGGCGGCGGTCTTTGTACGTCTTGTTTTAACTCAATTATAACCAAAACTTTTGGCGTGTACACGATTCGGTTCGGCTCAATTATAACATCAACTTAAACCGGTTACTTGCCTAAACTATATTCATGTTCGGTTCAGATTTTAGAAATCGGACTATTTTTTACTGTTTTACAATTATAATTTTTTATTGATTTTTCGCTATTTTTTTGTTAATTTTTCTGCCATTATTGGCAATACAATGTACTGTTCCATTTTTATCAATCTACAAACAATTACTATCGAGATTTCATGATCTTATCAATAAGAAAACTTCTAAATATAATAACATAGACTACTTTTAATGAACGTGTTATCAAACCCTTGATGTCTCAAATGCTGTGACTTCTACTTGGACTACAAAAAGTTTATTATACAATTAGGTTGTTGCTTCTTGTTTATGACATAGCATAAATTCACAAAGCTATGTATTATTAGATATATGCTTATTCAAGTCGAAAACAACACCAATCATAACACAATGGATTTGATTGCATGTGGCATTGGTTATTGTAGAGTTAGGCTTCTAGGTAATATATTTGAGGGGGAAATGAGAAATCGGAAATGATCAAAGTAGTTGAATAGGAGAATTACTGGTAATTAGTACAAATCTCGTCAACAATATATGAATAAATAGGACAATTTGGCAAATAAACCCTTGAAATTCTACTTTACAATTATATGAATGTGCTCACCCAGTATTCCGGTGGGTGCATCGTTAGACTGTAGGTTGATGTGCTGATGAAGTAACCGTAATCACGTGCATCATGTACCCCTACACCAACACCATGAAAAATCAGGCAACAGTTAGTAATATGTTCACTACAACAGAAACGTAGCTCCCAATATCACCATTTATTAAGGCAACACATTACCCTAGCTGGAGGACGAAGCTGCCTATCCTTTTTCCATGAAATCTGCTAATCAACTTGGATTGGCGGGAACACCATTCGATAGAACTATAATCGGTAATATCAGCCGCAGGGATTTCTAGTGGTATGCATGATATGCCAAGACCTCGTGTCGGATTTTGTAAAGATGGTTGTACTTGATTATTTGTCAACGATAGTTCATAAAACCAAAATGGATTACCATAGTCCAGTGTGTGTTATAACTTGGTAAGGTAAATTTTGATCTGATGGTATTTTCGGCTGATAATGATTCCAAAAATGATGCTACAAAAATAATCATCATTGAACTTGAAGACTTTTAATTTCTAAGAGTTGTCATTCAACTAGAATTAGATAATCAAGATACGGACTAAAAGAAAGACAACGATTATTAATTAAGAGATTGAGAAGATGACTTTAGAGCTTCTAAACGTATTTTTACCTTAATATATATTTATTTTTGCTAATAAATACGTAGATATATTTAGGTGCTCCATTTATATTTATACATGGAACTCTAATAGATAAACAGCCTTCTCTTCTCCGCTCGTTTCTTTTCATTTCGCATTTTGTAACTGTTCCTATCAAGTGAAATATCTAAAACTAGAATTATACAAACCAAACAAAATTGAAAACTAAAAAAGCACCATTTGGATTTTTCTTCAGATGGTGATAAATGAATAGGACTTGTTAACTCGGATTGTATCTATTTAAATTTAATTATTACAAGGGCACAGTTTGAATTCATGCTTATAGTTTCTCTACACAGAATTTAAGTTTCAGTATAAAAGGAATACAACAATTAGGCCGCATACATGCCATGTGTGCATTGTCTTTGGTTTTATACAGAAGACTGTAACTTCTAGCAGTAATCGGAACTCAAGTCTGAAAATACTGAAAACATCAGCAGAAAATGAGCGACTTGGTCCCTGCCTATCACCACTCTATGTCTGGATAACTATAATATGCCCCCACAAACCATGTCTACAGACCATCAAAGTACCTCATATGATCAACAAAAGTCTCACCATGCCGGATTTTGGATACTGTTCCATCTTCAACAATCTACAAAACAATTGATATCAAGATCAAGATCTCATGATTTCATCAAGTAAGAACTTCTAAGGATGATAACATAGTTTACTGCTAACGAACGTCTCAAATGCTAGGACGTATCGACCCCTTAAAATGTCCGGACAACGATACGATCATCATAACAATCATGTTGTTTAACAACCCGCATAAGTTCAAAAGGCTCTATATTATAACATATATGTTTCAGTAAAGAACNCAATCATGTTGTTTAACAACCCGCATAAGTTCAAAAGGCTCTATATTATAACATATATGTTTTAGTAAAGAATAGTATTCATTACACAATGATTATATTTGATCATTTGATGTGGCCTTGGTTAGGAGCAAGTCTAACAGCTTACCTATATGAGGTCCTAAGCTAAGACTTAAGGAATTTAGTATAATTTCGTACTCCAACAGTGTCCTAGTCGTTACCTAAAATACTAGAGACAATGATCTCATTACCTATTTTTAAGTAACCACTAGCCAATATCAATTCCATTTTTATAAATAAAAAAAATCATTTCTCTTTCCTCTTATTTTCTCTCTTATTTCCATTTTCTGTCCCTCTATTTTCAAATTTATGATTATAATAAATGAGGAATGAGTATAGTGATTATAGTTGGACTTGGTATACAAAATGATGTCCCAAGTCACCATGACTCGTTATTTTATAATATTTATAGGGAATTCACTAGGACACTATTAGACTTGCTCTAAAATAGGAATCTCGTAAACAAACCCAGGAAACAAAAGATATGGGAGAAGTTGGCTGAGGGAGATGGCAAATAAACAGTTGAAATTCTATGTTAAAAATAGATTCACTAACCCAATATTCTGGTGGGCGCATCTTTAGATTGTAGGTTGAGGCCATGCTCATGCAGTAAGCACCTGCATCATGAACTACTAGGCCAGCACCCTGAAAAAAATCAGTCACTATTCAGTAATAAATTGACTACAACAGAAGCATAGCTCCCATTATCCCATTAATGAAAGAAACACATTACCCTGGCTGGGGTAGGAAGCTCCCTATCCTTTCCCAAGAAATCTGCTGATTCACAGACTGGACCGACCACATCAAAAGTAGAAACCTCGGCGTCAGGGTGTGTAGGAGAAACTAGCTCTATGTGCTGCGTTTGAATTCAACAAGTCAATGACCCAGTGATAATGTCCCAGGAGTAAAAAAAAACAGCATTCTTTGCGAAATACTGTACCAAAATGGTATATAACATACCTTGTTAATACAGAAAACATTACATTAAGATAGAGTGCTGTTATTCTTTTTATGACAGTAGAAATAACAGCATAATTTGAGGGAATTACATTTAGCTCAGCTCTTAAAGAATGCCAGCATATTGGAAAAGATATATGATGGAAGATCCATGATTATTCTAATAATATATAGGAATCATACATTGACAGCAGCAGAAATCTTACTTGATAAGCATCATAAAGACTAGGACGAATGAGTTCCGCCATGCTGCCATCAATTACAACGAAATTTTTGGCCCCGTTTGTCTTTACTCCAGTAACCCGATTAACCAAGCAGCAAGTATTCGCAATAAGTGATCGCCCAGGTTCGATAATGAGGTTGAGCTTCCGTGAAATAACCAACTCCCTAACCTAAACCCATCATGAAAGAAAGACCCGCAAAATTACATAATTTGAGAAATTAGAATATTGGATGTTGAGTAGGGATATGTATCAGGTCACTACGAGGCTGGGAGAGATATCTCAACCCCCATCCCTAAATCCGAAACCGATACCCATAAAATATATTTGTTCCCCCATCTCCGCTCCATCCTTGTGGAGATCGCGAGGAATCAGGAATCTTTTAAATTATGATAATGTCTTGTTTAGAAAATTATAATAATTTTTAATCACCAACATATAATATATTTAATAATCATTGTAACTTACCCCCAATTTATAAGCATAAATCTAAATATATATATATATATATATATATATATTATTAGTTTTGGTAACGGGGGCAGGGAATGGAGATAACTAATACTCGTCCTTACCCCATTCCCAAATTTCTCTAAATTCGTACCCAATCCCTCCTCCATACGTGAAAAAATCCCCAAATATGGTTGAGAGGAATTATGACATTTCTCGTGATAGAGCTTTGCTAACATGTGGTTGTTTAGTATAAGACCATTTTTGCAAGTACACAAAAGTAAAACAAAACTACCATGACATCTAATAATTTTATTATGAAAAAACACAATAACCATCATTCAAGTACACCACCTTTTACAAGTGACTAAATTAATTAGCCAACAAGTCCAAGTGACTTAATGTTCTAGTTTATATGTTGTTCCCCTCTTAAAGACTCAACTCATGTTAGTTCATTAGAGGAAACTCTTTTTGCCACAAATATTAGCGTGGTTGGGAGTATCAAATTTATTTATAATCAAATTTATAAAGGAATTAATTTTATATATTGTGATACTTGCGTCATTAAAGAAAATAATTTAGAAACCATGCATCTACAATTTACGCAACAATTCCCCTAAAAATATTTCATGAATCAATCCATAGTACTTACAGTGTCAATAAGATCCCTGGGTGTGGGAAGTATAGCTCCAGCATGATAGTAATCGATTCCCAGACCACCTCCAATATTTAAATAATCAATTTCAAATCCTTGAGCTCGAATTTGATCAATGTAGTTCACCATAAGGACTGCAGCATCTCTGAAAATATCTACCTTCAAGAAGAATTAAACATACAACTCCCCTTGAGAAGGATTGTAATAATAAAATAAAATGGAATTAAGATGAACAGATGTGAATATAAGAATATAAATGATTACAAACAGAAAATGCCTTGAAAATATAGAAGTGTAAACTAACAAAAAACAGGTTTAAGGATTGTAACAACAATATAGTCTGCCAGGCCCCTTCTAAACATAGAACACTAAGTCAATGAACATAATATACCTAAAAAACATGTTCTAGAAACAATAACAAAAAATGCAGCTGCACTGAGACGATTGCACAGATTTGATGACCGTCCATACTACAGAGCAAGTCACTATGCAACATGAGACTTTTCAAAAAATTTAATATAAAGTTTTGAGTCACCAGCATCAACAATGAAAAGCTCAATCTTCACTCTCCCTATACTGAGAAAAACAGCAATAGTAACCCTGCTGTTCAACAAAGAGGAGGATCTAGTTGTGATTAATTTTCATTCCTTAAGCATAACAGTTTTCAAAGTGACACGTTCTCTTTTTTCAATTTCTTTTTTTTTAGGGGGGGGGGGG
>QRFB01001256.1:0-49575 GCA_008931105.1 Oenanthe javanica | reverse complement strand
TTTTTTTTTGGGGGGGGGGGGGGGTGAGCCTACAACAAAGATATCAATTTATATGTGCAAAATTGCAAAGGAAGTCTTTTGTGCTGATGATGACGATGATAACTTTTTTGTTTTCATGATAAAGTATAAAAGTTGAAAAATCTGAACCAGTATATTTATATCTGTAGTGCTTGACTGCTTGTGCAACTTCAATAGTTCAATTAGCTTGTCCAAAATGTAGGACACAATTATTTACTAGTGGAGTGGTCAATGCAAAAAGGGGGAATGCATTATTTTAAATATAATTATTTGATTAGCATTCAGTAAAGAACTACATAGTATGAGAACCAGAGAACTTTGATTCTAAACCATTAAATGATAAAGATAGTTAAGTTCAGTTGAGGAAAAACATAACTGACTTTTAATTTTTGTCAAAACGATTCTAGAACTGATTCTCATACGCCAAAGTCTGACTATTTTATATGGTTTAAAAAAGATAGAGCAAAGAGGAAACATCACTGTCAATAACTTGCAATAGCAGAACTCACAATCCAGTTTAGCAGCCTGTTAGACTATAAATAAAAGCTATGCTCCTAAAATGATACATCCACAGCGAAGTTTAAGCAACTCCAGTCAAAAATGAACCAAATTATTTCCTAAATAAAGGAAACTATATATATACAGGTAAACAGGCAGAAAGTATAATAAGTAATACCTCAAGACATAAAAAATACAATTTCTAAATGCATATGAAAAAAGCCTGTAAATCATTGCTTTTCCGAAGGTCATTCCATAAATATCAAATCCTGCAACATGTACGTTGATAAAAATATAGAAGTGTTCAGTCAAGGTACCTTGGTAATGGTAGAGCCAAGATGACAATGAGCCCCTACAAGCTTTAGTTCATTAGGATGTGACTTCACAGCATCCAGAAACCACTGTAACTTCTCATTTCTAATACCAAATTTAGAGCTTTTATTTCCAGTGGCGACATAAGGATGAACCTAGCAAATTTTTATAAACAAATTCAATTATATTAAATTTTGCAATTCACACCTGAAAAATGAATATCATTCCGACTACCTAGAGTAAAAGGCCAGAAGGAAAAATTGGAAAATGCAGTTAAACACCCCCAAGTCAATATATTATTATTTGCTACAACCTTGTTTAATTAGATAACTACAATTCTACAAGCGTAAACATAATCAAGTGGAAGCCACATGCCTGAGGGTCAACATCCGGATTAATTCGAAGAAGCACATTAACCTTCTTTCCGGAAATCCTTGCAGCTGATACAATATTATCCAAATCAAATTCACTATCGACATTGACAAAGACACCTTCTTGGGCAGCCAGCACCAGATCCTCTAAAAGCTTTCCATTCCCATTAAAGATACACCTTTTTAACATACATAAAAGGATTATTAGCATAAAAGAAAAGATGGAACCAGACCATAAAAGCAAATACTCCTAAATACTTAACTACTTCAAAAGCTGGTAGAGTTTTATTATGTATAAAAACACAATTAGAGCAAAATGCATTTGTGACATAATATTCCCTGGATGTACGGTATGTCCAAGAAAAATGTAAGTTGTTTATCTTAATCATAGAGTATTCTGTTCTAAATCAAATCCAATTAACATATTGAATGGTTTAATGTTCAAAAGATAGGTAGGATAAAGTAGGAAGGCATATTAAATTAAATGAGCTTGTAAACACCGACGTACATTAAATTTTAAAACTACAAAAACTCTATGAATTTACAGGAAGTCAAAAGTCATTCCAAAAATTCATCTGTATACACCAGAAACAGGGGAAATAATATTATTTATATCACCAGAACTGTATAAGTTTAAGAGGAAAAAAATACTCCCTCCGTCCCAAATTACTTGTCCACTTTGACTTTTATGTGTACTTTAAGGTGCATTGACCGCATAGTTATATAATTTTTTTTAAAAAAAATATTTTTGTGAATAAAAATTCAAATATTAAACTTTTATTTACAAAAAGAAAATTTTAAAATAATTTATATAACTAGACAGTCAATGCACCTTAAATTACGGGTAAAAGTCAAAGTGGACAGGTAATTTGGGACGAAGGGAGTAAATCACAGTTACGCAATACCTTTAACAGACTCCCAGATGAACCACTCCAATTGACAATACTGTGGTTCTTACCTAATGTGAAAAACCAAGTCCTAAATTCTAATAAAACAGTTACTATAATGACTAGAATACTTGATGATTTTTAATTTAGTATAAAAGAGTCCATAGTAAAAAACTCTTATCTGCAGTCAAGTACTTATATATTTTTTAGTTAAGCGAATATATGCGGCACTAAATTGATTGAAAAAAACAAGTGGTTACCAGCACTTTTGAAAATCAACGATACGGTGATGGTCAATTATAAGAGCTCTACAATCCAATAGACAAAATACAGTACTATATTTATGCCAGACAACTGTGTTGATTTACAAGTATGCAATAAAAAACAAAAACAGCATACTTTTAAATTTTTTAATGAATAATTAATTAAACCATCATAGTTTCTGAACAACTAGATCATGGTGAAGCATAAGACTATACGCAATGGTACTCCAACGCTTCAATTTTGGACGCACCAACACTTCTATGGTTGGTTAGCACTACCAAAATCACATTTTCTCTCAACAACACTTCTACGGTTCGGTTAGCAATACCAAAACCACATTTCCTCACAACGTCGAGTAAAAATGCAATCTTGGAGAACCAAAAGGCAAATTCCTTATATTAACTAAATTTCATTACAAACACACACAGACACGCAATGTACATATACACAAGTACACACATACACAGATACACAAGGTACAAATATCGAGCCTTTATAGCTTACTTGGTAGGATCAAAACCAGCTAGAAGCGCCAACCTAAGTTCATTCCCACTAACCAAAACAGCCCCACACCCCAACATCCTCAAATGCTCCAAAATCTTGAAATTATTATTAGCCTTAATAGCATACCCAATAATAGAATTCAAGCCCTCTAAAGCATCAACATAAGCCTCAACATTTCTAGTTATTTGGGGTTTACTATACAAATAAAAAGGCCTCCTATCAACACTTTCCATAACATCTTGTACCTTAAGACCCTCACAACACAAATACCCATCTTCAGATTTGGTGAAACAATGCTCTAATTTCTGGGTTTTGGTAGGTGTTTCAGACAATATTGCCCTTAAATTTAGTTTCTTCAAGGTGGGGTTGTAGAATATTAATCTGGGCTTTGAGAAGAAAGGGTTTGTGGTGAGTTTAAGTGATTTGTGAAATGGGTTTTGATGGGTTTTTGCAGGCAGAAAGTGAGAAGCCGCCATTGTTGGAGTTGGACAAAGATATGTTTTTACAGAACTCGAAGTTTTGTGGATGGACACGCGTACAGTACAAGGGTTTTGAAGTAATCAGACGAGATTATTTGATTATAATATAATTGAGTCTTTTATATTTATTTTATAATGTTTAAAAGTGATTATATCTCGTTGTATAATGTAATTTTTGTATACATTTAGCGATTTTTTTTAAGGAAAATTATCAATAATATTGATTTTTTAAAAAAAATTGTGATTTTATCGTTTTTTGATTTTTTTTATAAAAATACGATTTCAAAATTAATTAGATACAACTTGTTTTTCAAAATGCAGCCATAAATAAAACCAAAAAATTATTAATTTTACTAAATTTTATCTATCATTTATCATGTTTAATTGTTAGTCGATTTCGACAATATTAGTATCAAGCATTGTTAAGAAATATCGTGGAGTGTTAAAATGTTTTGATATTAGAATCAGTATTCAGGTGATCTAGATGTCTCTTTCGTGATGATAGATTTCAACTTTACAGAACTAGTAATTCCTGAGAAGGGGAAGATCTAAAATTTCAGAAGTATCACATGTGTATTAAAATCAATGATGCATAAAATCAATGTCTCTTGTTTTTACATGTAGTTCATAGGCATATAGCCTATATTCATTTGCATTCGTACGCAACTGCTTGGCAGTTTCTTCTGATGTATGTCCTTGATGAGATATTGTAATTGCATTAATTTAAAAAACCAAAAGTATATGATAACGTTTTTGCTTGTTTGGTACTATCATTTTAGCTTGATTTGTAACGTTTTTACTTAATGAAATATAGTATGCCATGAAGTGGTTACGTTTTTTATTATTTTTAAGATTGTTAAAATTTTCATAAATTGCAGATAGTGTCATCTATTATATATATAATAGCAAAACTTAAGTCATTTTAATCATAAATACTCATATTTATATCTATTAAATAGTTTATTTTTAATCATCTTTTCTCCATTAATATACTTCTTAATATCTATTAAATATTCTATTTTACTCATATCTCCTCCATTAATATCTATTACTCCCTTCGTCTCAATCAGATTACTTATTTGACATTTTGGGGTCAATTTGACTAAATTTTGACCAGAGATTAGAAATTATTATTTTACAATTTTTTAAAATAAAAGTTATATTTTAAAATAGATTAAATATATTTTCTAATGATATATTTTTAAAAAAAATTCATAGTTATATAATATATGTAATTTTCGATCAAAAATTAGTCAAATTGATCTCTAAAAGTCAAACAAGACACCTGAATTTAGACGGATGGAGTAATTATATATTTCATTATTTACTATTTTATATATTCTCTCCGTCTCTTTTTACATGATCTTTTTAAAAAACATACATATTTAAGAAATATTTAATTATATGATTTATTTTCATATTTGCCCTTAATCAATATCTTATATGATTTATTTTCATATTTTCCCTTAATCAATATCCTCCTCGAATAATGAAATAAATTTGAAAATGAGTTGTAGAGGCAAATATTGAAAATAGGAATGAGGGGTAATCTTGGAAAAATATATAAAATAAATGTATTGAAATAAGATATGTAAAACTATTTAGTCACAATTTTTTTTCAAAAAGATCAAGTAAAAGGGGACAGAGGGAGTTATCTTAATTATATGTTAAAACACGGGAAATATATTTGTGCATAATATAAGGGTTGGTGAGATNATTATTTACTATTTTATATATTCTCTCCGTCTCTTTTTACATGATCTTTTTAAAAAACATACATATTTAAGAAATATTTAATTATATGATTTATTTTCATATTTGCCCTTAATCAATATCTTATATGATTTATTTTCATATTTTCCCTTAATCAATATCCTCCTCGAATAATGAAATAAATTTGAAAATGAGTTGTAGAGTCAAATATTGAAAATAGGAATGAGGGGTAATCTTGGAAAAATATGTAAAATAAATGTATTGAAATAAGATATGTAAAACTATTTAGTCACAATTTTTTTTCAAAAAGATCAAGTAAAAGGGGACGGAGGGAGTTATCTTAATTATATGTTAAAACACGGGAAATATATTTGTGCATAATATAAGGGTTGGTGAGATAAAAAAAAATCACTATACTCTTTAAATTATAAAATTATATTTTATCATAAATTAACCAAATATTCACCATAAATAGCAATTACACCCTTTGACACATATTAGTCTGATTTATAACTATATATATCATTTAGAAATTAATATATAAAGACATAATATAAAGGCATATTTTTAAANGACATAATATAAAGGCGAAATATTTAGTAGAAGAGCTGACAGTGACTAAATTTAGTTGTAAACTCTTTAGATGAACATGAGACTTGAAGGGGAGGTAAAACACACAGAATATCTGATCACTCGCATTTCACTCTTTCTTTTTTTAGTATTATAAACCGGAATTTTTAGGTGTAGTTTTAAAATATATTAGCACCCAAATTGTTTGAAGAGAGTCCGTTCCAAGACACATACTTAATAGATAAAAATCTTAATTTATATTTAAGCATAAATAGTAAATAATATAAGTATCTAAAATACTCAATATCAAAACATAAATTACCATTGTATGAATACATGTAGTGATGTTGTGGGCACCATAATTAACTTCGTGTATAGATTGTTCAATGTAATGATTCATCAGATAATGTAGTATGTGAATATTGTCGATTAGTATCAGTAATATATATTATTCTTATTCATTCAACGCCTCGAGGTCAGACTTCTTTCTTTAGTTTTGGTTTTGTATATAAAAAAAAACTTCTATGTGAATTAGTTTTTAGCATCGGGTTTTTACAAGGGGGAGAGAGAGAGAGAGGAACATGGGGGAAAGACTTAAAACAGTAAACATAAGAAGGAAAGTAAGTTTTTAGAGTAAAAAATGATTTGGAACAGAGAAACAAAAAGTTTAAGTGGATTAATAGTGTCGTGAAATATAAATTTTAAATTTTTAGTATAAGAATGAAAAGCTCATTTAGTAGCTGGGAGAGAAAAAGAAGAAAAAACATCAAAAGGTAACCAGAATAATTTAGACGGTAGATAATGTCTAAGAATCATCAAATGCTACCTGTTTGATAAAATGTTAGGATGAATTGAATTTTTATTATCATGAATATTCTTTGAATTTTGTAAACTTATTAGACCTTTGAAATAAGATTAGATGCACTTAAAATTCACTAGTTATAAGTTTGTAGTAATTCATACACGCCTTAGTTACTTATCAACAAATATCATATTAACAATAAAAAGTAAAAAAATATATATACAGTACTTCAACTATAGTATAGCCGTGTCTCGCATGGGTATAGTGCCAGTTTTATATGAAAGATTTGTGCCTATTAAGGGTGTGCTATAAATGTTAACTTTTTAGACCATTTATTGGTATGTATTATCTGTCATCAGTTGACGAATCTGTGTCATTTTAGATGACTTCTTTATCTGTTATGAGAAATCGGCAATTGATAAAAATAAGAAAAAATGTAGGATGGTTGGAATGAGCAATAAAAGGGAAGTATATTTTTATTTATTTATGAGTAATCAGAGTTTTATGTGTCTAACCAAAGGGGTCTCTTTGGTTAGACATATATAAAAGAGAAAAAGGAAGCTAGGGTTCACCTCAGGAAATTTCCTAAGATAATATGGTGTTTTAATATAATTTTTTAATGACAAATTTGTAATTATACACAATATTTTGAAATTACAATAGAACTCTCGTGTTTTAATATGAGATTTGAGTATAATCTCAGGGACATTATGTGAAGTCCACATCGGGATCCTCAATCTCTATATAAAATTCTATCTATTAATTATTTGAACATAATAGATATTAATTAATATTTTGGTAATGTTACCTTGACTCAGTTTTTGTGGTTGATTTGGTGACTTTTTAGACTCACTTGGATGGGAAGAAAGACAAAGAAAAGTTGGACGGAGACAGGAATTTGATTTAATGGCGGAAGCAACAAAACACGGCTAGTTTTTTTAGCATTGAGGACTCACAAAGGTTCAAAAATTTCTAGTCTTTGTGTTAGGGAGGCACTATGTAAATTGATATTTTTATGCTCGTTTTAGGGCACTCTTTTTCCCATTTGAGATTTTTCCCACAGGGTTTTACTCTTAGCTGTTTTAACGAGGTCCATTTTGTCGGATATAAAGGGTTTTTTTATTATCTAAACTTTCGGGAAATCTCTTACTTATGGGTCGTTCGACCAATGAATTGGTTAAGCATACCTTTCGGTTAGATGATAAACTTTTATTATTTTTCTGATGTATTATCGGATATTATATATCAATAAAACGATTATTCGTTTTTGTAAAAAAAAGTGATTATATCTCGGTGTAAAATATAATTTTTGTGTATTTTTAGCGGGACTTTTTTTTCCAAGGGAAATTACCAATAATTTTTATTTTTTTAATTTTTTTGCGAATTTATCGTCTTCTGATTTTTTTGCAAAAATATGGTTTGCAATCAAAATCAACCAGATGCAACTTGTTTTTCAAAATACATCCATAAAATACATCCAAAAAATTATTATTTTTACTAAATTTTAAAGTTGCATTTTTGGTTGATTTTGATTGATTCCAATTACAAATATTGTTGCAAAGTTGTGTATCGTATTTTTGCAAAAAAAATAAAAAATAATTAGTATTTTTGTAAATTTTTTTTAAAGAAAGTGTATTTTTGCAAAATATTTTAAAAACAACTAGTATTTTTGTAAAAAAAATTCCTTAGATATTTGTCAAAAAAAACCCCATTTTTCAATCAATCTGCTCAATTAGTTGATGCGGGGATTAATTTTCATATTTATAATTTAAGATTTTATTCCGCCCTTTTATATGAGTTATTGGTCAGAGACTTATATATCACCCGCTTATAACCTGTAATTTGCACTGTGATATTAATAAATATATATTAATTAATTTATATAATTTAAATATTTAATTTAATGTGATAATTTATTTTATTATTAATTTTTTCTACAATTTACTATACAATATTATTTATATATTAATATTCATAAAATTGAACTAATTAAAAGTATTTGTATAAAGGTGTATTCTAATAAAAGGAGTTTGTATAATAGTGTTAGTTCAGATGAGTGTTGCAGAAGGGGGGGTCGAATGCAACTTGATTAATTATGAAGGATTCTCGATAACAACAAACAAGAATGATAATGAATAAGTTAATGCTGCAAACAAACTAAGCAGATAAAATGACAGGGTGTTTAAAGTTCAAAAATTAATTTTATTAATTTTTGTTTTGCTACAACTGTTTGAAAAATAATTTCAGCTTCGATAGATACAATAACAATGAGTTTGCTAATGTTTCTATACTTGAGAAATTCTAGCTCAGTTACAAAGAAAGTACTTGTGAGATATGCGATTTATACTGAAACACATATCTCACTTACAAGTGTACTTTTCCTTGTTCCTAGAACAAATCTTGAAATAGAAAATTTATTTTTTCCATTCAAATTTGTCTTCATTCCATTTATAGATAAAGCAGTTTTTGTCTTGGCAAATGGTAATTTGGTTGCTGGCAAGGTCTGTCTCTGCTTCTTTTTTTTATATATGTATTTATTCAGACAACGGTTTTTAATGCATAATGCATGTCTGATACAATATAATACAACACACAAAAACAAAGACAAAACACTTGTATGAAATACACAACAGTATCACAATATTGTTGTCTAAAAGCTATTTAAATAAAACAAATAAAAATCACTTGTATGAAAATACACAATAGTATCACAATAGAGTTGTCTAAAGACTACTTAAATAAAACAAAGGGAAAACACTTGTATTAGTATCATCAGTCAAACAATGACTAATTAAAATATTGTCTGACATCCACTTAAAACGTTTATGTTACAAACAGTTGTCTGAAATCTCTCTAATCCAATACTTCACACAATAGTTTTGTAAATGGTCGTTAAATTGTTGTAATGAATTGGTTCACACAACATTGTTTCAGTGATGAAAATAAACACTTGTCTGTTTATTTCGGCCAACACTTTTTCCAGTAACCGTTGTCTGATAAGTGTTTTCTGAAGTTGTTTTTCTTGTAGTGGGCATTATAACTTTAGACCAATTTAGGAATTTTATCTATGATATTTAGTAGTTATATATCACAATTTTAAAAAAAAAATCCATGCCATATAATAATGGAAATAAAAGAAAAAATTATTAACCAAGAAAAAAAAGCATATCAAATTTATAAAATTATAATTATAATATCTTTATCTTTTCTAAATATCATCAATTGAATGTTATGATCATCAATTGAATGTTTTGTAGCATTACCCCTAAAACGTTGCTTAAACAAATCTGATGCCGTGACCATACCTCTCTCAACCCCTGTTATTATATATATAGATATAGATATTACATTGATAATGGCAGATGGTTGATTAAAAAGACCTCGTCAATAAAAGTCTAAAAATATGGTTTGTAATGAAAATGAAGTTGGCAGGCGCCATGGTGTTTAGGAGGATTCGAAAAAAAATTTAAAGACTCTCTTCTTTATTCTCTCCCAAANATAACGCGCCAAGCCCCCTCAACCTAATGTATACCGGAACCTACAACCCATCACAAGTCAGTCCAAAAGAGCTAGCAACTTTGGTATTTATATAATTGTCCTTATAAAGGTCTCCAAGACACTAATTCTAATCAATGTGGTATGTTACACACATGCAATTCTTTATCTGATCATGCCTGTAATGATATTGCTAATATTACAATTAAAATTACTGTGCATAACACCATTGCCCTACTGTAAATAAGAAACTGTTTGAGAGTAACAACTGTATCATGTTTCAGATTTTTGTAGGCCAGAAAATTTGATATTGAGAAAACAAAGCAAATGTGGGCTGATATGATTCGTTGGAGGAAGGACTTTGGTGCAGACACTATCATGGAGGTACTAATCTACGGAAATATTGATAGTTACTGTGGTGTATCGGCCAAACTGGTTTTGAGATCATTTAACAGTGCATATTTGATCCAACTCTTTTTTCCAAATGGAAACTGTGGTTAGGATTTTGAGTTTAAGAGATGAGGTCCATAAATACTATCCGCAGAGTCATCACGGAGTTGATAAGGATGGACGGCCAGTTTATATTGAAAGTTTGGGTAAAGTCGAGGCTAACAAGATTATGCAAGCCACTACACTGGACCGCTATGTTAAGTATCATGTTCAGGAATTTGAGAGGAATTTTACTGAAAAATTCCCAGCCTGCTCTATTGCTGCGGAAAAACACATTGATCAAAGCACAACCATTCTTGATGTACAAGGGGTGGTATGTGGATATTTTCATTATTCTTAAAAGTTACTGAAATTATGATGGAGCATAATTGGGATAGTTGTTTACTTTATGAATATGAACTTTCAATGACATTTCAGTCTCCAAGTTCTTTGCTTGTTTTATAACCCACCTATAATCTTTTTGAGTAGTGTTTCCTATGTGATATTTGGTACTATCTTTGGTTTCACATTGCTTCTTTTCTTATGCCATATGAAAAGAAAAATGGCTTAATAGAGCAGTAATCTACTGTAATACTGAAATGAGTTGCCTACATGGTTGATGGCAGGGATTGAAAAGTTTTAATACAGCTGCCAGGGACCTTCTCCAACAGATTCAAAGTATTGATGCAAACTATGTTACTCCGACTCTTCTCTTTAGGTTGCCGTACCCGTGTCGGACACTTGGACACTCGGACACGACACTTATTTCGTGTCGGATCCTTTGACTAAAATGTGGACACTTTGACCAATTTAAAGATCAAATATGAGTCAAACTTACGATTCAAAATAAATATGTGAGAATAAAGAAAGAAGCAAGAATGAGATAAGGTTGGAGACGATGCCTAATTTGCAAAGTCCGGTACAATATCATGTTTAATTTGAATTCTATTGTTACTTTTTGTTAAGATGTCTAACTTATCATACTTGTTATTAATATATTATGACGTGTCCCCGTACCCGTGTCTAAAAATAGGACAGTGTCCCCGTGTCCCCAATTTACATGGATGTGTGTCGTGTCCGACACTCCGTACCCGAGTCAAAGTAACATAGGATGCAAATAATTACCCGGAGGTAACAAATTTTGTGTATTCCCACTAAACTTTTGGTCCTTTCTTAATTGTGTCTGAAGTTTCCAACTTCTTATGCCTGGTTTACCATAGACCTTGTGCCGCATGTACATCATTAATGCTGGCTCCGGATTCAGGCTTCTGTGGAACACAGTCAAAACATTCCTTGACTCAAAAACTACTGCTAAGATCAATGTAGGTTTATATCATTACTTGAAATGTTTCCGATAGTGATGAAGTCCACCTACTAAACAAGGTAATGGCTATTTTACCAGGTCCTTGGAAATAAATACCAAAGCAAGTTGCTGGAAATAATTGACGCCAGGTAAACTTCTAAATGTAACATATGTCAACACACTCCTTTTTGAATCCCCGTCAGGAAGGAGAGCTTTTAGGTTTTATGTAAATCCTATTAAAATAAACATACGTTCTCTACTTGAGGATCTCTTTGGCACCTAAAGCTAATTTATTCTTTCTGTAGTGAGCTCCCAGAGTTTCTGGGAGGTACTTGTAACTGCGCAGAGAAAGGTGGTTGTATGCGTTCGGATAAGGGGCCATGGAATGATCCTGAGATCATGAAGGTCCTATTTCACCTTCTTTCAGTTTTCTAATTTAAATATCTGAAAAATTGAAATCCATTATTTTAATTATAATTACTGTGTACTTTGTTTCTTGCGGGAATTTATTTTACTATATAACGAGCCAGATGGTTCGGAGTGGTGCACATAAATGCAGCATAAAAATGACAGTATTATCTGTTCATGAGAAACGTTTTCGGGATGAACATTCTTCTTCTAACAAGGTACTTTATTTCTGAGGAGAACGATTCTCACAAGGCACTCTACATTCGTTTCAGTCTGTAATGCATGGTTAAATGTTCTCTGCATTACTAAATTTTCACACCCTTATTGCAGAGTGTTTCATTCAAGTTGAGGAGCAAAGGATCCTTGCCGTCAAGGGAACATATTGAGCATCCAAATCTATCTCCACTCCATGAAGTACATCATCTAATCTCTATGACATGTAATTCTGAAATTAATATGAATATGCTTAGGTAGATAATGCTGTCACCAAATAATTTAAGCCACTTTGTAGCAATTATATTATCCTTTTCCTCGCTAAAGAATGTATTTAGCAATGACCATATCTTAACTATCATTGTACTGCCTGCAAGTCTTTTAAGTTTGGCTACAAAATTGGTATTATATTTATCAAATATAAACAGCACCTTCTGTTTTATATATTGAAAAATGTAACTTTAAACATCATGTCCTTTCAAGACTTTTTTGAATAGATGCTGTGTTTTCCCACCCTATAATATGCAGGTCCGCATAAGCCCGAAGAAATCTAGTACATATCAGAACAATGACCGTATACCTATGGTGGACAAGGCTGTTGATGCAACTTGGCCAAACTCTGCGCAAGCGGACATGTTTGCCCTTTCCAAAGGTATATACAGTATCTTACATTACTATATGCACATAAGCATTCCTAATGAATGTCTTTGTTGTGCATAGTTTTTTTTAAAGTTATTCAGTAATCTTAGTATCAGAAAATATATAAGAAGGGTCTTATGGTATCAACTTAACTTTTGATATGTAATTCAATATCTTCTTGTTAGATCCGATATCTCGAGACTTTTACCCCATCCATGATTCTTTCAAGCCTGGCAATGGACTAAGAAGCCAAATTTTCAATGGGATAATGTCCATTTTTATGGGCATCTCGGCTATTGTCCGACTGACGCGAAACGTTCCTCGAAAGCTTACTGCTGCAACTCTCTACTCCAGCTCTATGCCTAGTCCTGATGATTCAGTTAAAGGTCAAGCACATCCCTGCAATATGCCTCCAGTAACTGTGTCTCACAAAGACTACTTAATGATGATGAAGCGCATAAGCAATCTGGAGGAAAAAGTCATCACTCTCAGCCAGAAACCACCAACAATACCCCTTGAGAAAGAGGAATTGCTGAATGCTGCTCTGTCTCGTGTCCATGATCTAGAACAAGAGCTTTCAGCTACCAAAAAGGTATTCTTCTTTCACAAAATTTGTGATCGGTCCTATGATCAGATCAAAGAAACAACAAAATGTTGAATCATATTTCCATATGTTGCTGCACCTTGTCTAATAATGTTATCTATTGCAGGCTCTTGATGATGCCCTTGTGCAACAAGGAGACATCATAGCCTTCATGGAGAAGAAGAAAAAGAAGAGGTTCTTGATTTTCTAGACTGCAAAGTTGAATTTATTATTAGATATATATACAGTGGCAATCTAGAGTTTGGTAAAAAGAATTCATTAATTTTATTTCAGAATTACCTTGTTGAGTACCCCATGTAAAGCCTTTTGTATATTTAGAAAGAACTAATGTTGTGTTTGTTTGGAGAGATTGGAATGGAATGAGTAAAAAGATAAGAAAATAATTGAGGAAGAATGAGTGATTTGAAAAAACGATTAGTGAATGCAAAATTTCTATGATGAGAATTGGCAAGAAAATGAGTAAAAAGGATAATGGAGCATTTTAATCTCAAAATGAAGGGTTTTGGTTTTAGTCTAGTTTAATATGAATGGAATGGGAAAATAATGAAAATTTTAAAAGTACACCCAATATTAGTTCAAATCTCATTTCATTCCATTCCATTCCAATCTCCTCAACCAAACACAACATAAATCCAATTACCACTCCTTTCATTGGTATAAACTATCTGCCACGGTTCTTGCCTGCTTTCCCTTGAACATTATGCATGCAGTATGTGTCTAGCAAATATCCTATTTAGTTATTTTTCATGGCAAACTTATCAGCCAAGGCTTTTTAATATATGTGCAAGTAACATCACCTTACTCCCGTTTGTCTCTCCTTATAAGTAATTTACGAGTTAGAAAAATATATATAAATATTTTTCAACTTACAAGTTCTTATGGCATTGTAGTTCTTATATGGCTGTATTAAACTAAATTCCTGAGTGTATCATGATACGGGGGGAATGTCTTGCAGGACCGGCCCAAAATGTCTCAAACTAATCAAAATTTTGTGTCTAACAATATGATTATAAAATCAAATCTATATTATCTATACTCTCTTGTTATAACGGAAATATTAAAAGTTTTGGTCGAACGGTACAGTACTGAACCGAATAAGGTGAAGCATACAAAAGATCATAACTGTCCAATTTTAGGTGAACCATAAAAACGATCTTAACCATTCAATTTTAATAAAATCTAATTTTCAAAAGAATCTATATCATACATACAACTTTAACCCCCGATAGTCCTCCTTTTATACAATTTCTCACAGATAATATTATATTATTTTTAAATTATATTCTATATTTTCTATTTTAAGAATCCTACTTATAATTATCCTATAATTTTTATTTAATATATCATTAAAGTTTATGAATATTAATATATAATAAAAAAAATAACAATTACAATCTAATGGTTATTATATTTATTAAAGATATAATAATTAACCAACAAAACTACTCCTAGCAATTCCTGGGGATGTGGGGAATTTTTCCTGCACTCCTGGTTGAAGGGTCACCAGTGTCGTCTTACCGCTCAGTTACTCCAATTTACATAGCACGTGTTGGGCCTGAGGCGGTCTAGAGTGATACCGGTTGGGGTATTCGGAAATTACACATTTTGACCACGGGTCATAAGCTAGTATTATTATTGTTAGTTAAGATGAGTTTGCAGAAGGGAGGGTTGAATGCAAATTGATTAATTATGAAGGATTCTCGTTAACAACAAACAAGAATGATAATTAACAAGTAAAAGCTGCAAACAAACTAAGCAGATAAAATAACACAGTGTTTAAACTTCAAAAATTAATTTTATTAATTTTTTGTTTTGCTACAACTGTCTGAAAAATAATTCCAGTTTCGATAGATACAATAACAATGAGTTTGTTAATGCTTCTATACTTGAGAAATTTTAGCTCAGTTGCATAAGGGAAAGTAGTTGTGAGATATGCGTATTTATACTAAAACACATATCTCACTTACAAGTGTACTTTCCCTTGTTCCTAGAACAAAACTTGAAATGAAAACTTTGTTTTTCCATTCAAATTTGTCTTCATTCCATTTGTAGATAAAGCATCTCTGATATATGCAGAAATCTTTGACTCTTTAAGCATGCTTCACTTTTTGCTTGAATTCTCCCAAATTGCAGTAGTAGACTTGACATACTAGATAGGGGTGTCCAAATCATTCCTTATATTTTCACTATCTAGTCAGCTACCTGAAACAGACTGTCAGCTTCACTAAAAGTTTATTGTCAACTTTTAGTTTCTCTGTGGTGACAGTATCTTCGCTTCCGCATACTTTGTTGTCAAGCTAGATAGTCCATGAAACATATTATCTCCAAAACTGTTGTCAACTATCCCTGCCAATGTTGCTGTCAACTATCCCCACTAAAGTTACTATCAGTTAAATTTTTTGTCTTCAAATCTTCATTCTCCGTCAAGTTTAGTGTCAATGGAATAGTTGATGTCAGTAATACTTGTTGTCTTCAAATCTTCATTCTCCGCCAAGTTTACTGTCAATGGAATAGTTGATGTCGTCTGCTCCAATTGTGCTGTCACTTGTAATGTATAGTCATAGGCTTGAGTACTTGAAATATTGTTATCTGAGTACATTACTCATTTTTATTCTTTTATAGAGGACAGTAACTTTCAAATGTATTGTCACCTAACTAATACTTTTCAAATGTACTGTCTACAAGTGACTACTAACTATACTGTCAATATACATATGACAGTAAGTTTTACTTAGCTTAATTAAACTTAAAACTAAGTACATTTGTTGATTATACCACAATCTCTAACAATCTCCCCCTAATTTATTTTATGTAAAATAAAGACAAATTTAAATTAAATTGCAGATGCAAACTCAACTAACATAAACTGAAGTGTTTGTACATGAAAAATATACAGAAAATTACAAGTACAAATTTTTCTCAAACTAAGCTCCTCTAGGCTGAGCAAATCTTCAATTTCAGTTTGAGCTTCCTTGATCTGATTTCTTCTGTGGATTCTTCCTTTCATACAACAACTCCAAGGATCTCAGGGCCCTCTTCTCTTCTGTGGTCTTGGTATGATCAGTCACACAGTCAAGTACTAGCTTCACCAATTTATGAGATAGGTTCTTCAAGTCTTGATAGGAGTACTAGGTTTCCATTGGTCCTTTGGAGATGCATAGAAATTTAACTCCAAATTCATCAGAAAGAAATCAGGCTTTTGAAGATATGTATATTTGATTCACCTTGAGTTTATCCACATCATCATCTTCTTTGGACCTTGCTTCAATTAATTTTTCAGCTCCTACATTCAAATTCCTTTCAATTTCTAGAAGAGAGCCTATAGTTAATCTGAAAATTCTTATGAGGCTTGCAGTGTTGATAACTCCAAAATCTTCAACCTTGACTTCAATGTTGTCAATGATGATTCTGAGTGGATTAGTAAAGAAAGGAGACACATAATCAGCTTTTCTGGAGAATTGATCATTTAGTTTGGCACACTTTAGATTAATCTCTGCTTCTTTGATTTGTCTATTGATTCTTTCTATCTCCTTCTTTGTTGCCTCAACATCAGCTGCAAACTTACTCTTCTTCTCTCTTTCCTCCATCATCTTCTTTACTTTCAAGTCACAGATCTCCAATTCTTTCCTTTTGAGATCAAACACCTCAAAATTTATTATATTGAGGAGTTGTCTCTTGATGAGTTTGACTATTACAGGATCCTTCTCAGCCAATGTCTTCAACTCTTCAAAGGTGATCTCTTCAGCAGATCCACTAGAGTTATAGAATATTATTCTTTCAGGATTTCTTAGAAGACATTGGTGGGTCTTCTCATACTCCACCTTCTTCTCATACTCCTTCTTTTATTTTGTTGAGATGATTCTATGGAGTTTGAGAATGAATCCTTGCTCTTCAGGATATACAAATTCTTGAAGTTGCTCTACCAGCTTCATTAGGAGTTTAATATTTTTGTCTTGCAAGGAATCCATGCTCCAGAATTCTCTGACTCCATCTTCATTTACAAACATCACCACATCTGAGTACACCACAGTCCCAGGTTCTTCAGGATCATTAAAATACAAGGGATGAGTTTTGAAGGACTTCATTGGCACAAAAAATTTTCTAATCAGAATTCCCCTGGAAACTTGAGTCCTAATATCTAGGACCTTGATGATTTGTAGCATTCTTCTCACTATAAAATAAGTTGCTTCCTTCAGTTCATGTCTCATAGCTTCAACTTCACCAGTAGCATAGAAGATATTTACCCTGCTCAAAGAATTGAGCTAAGTCCACTCAACAACTTTGGTTATTAATCCTGCCTTTGACACGACTAAGTGGTTCATTGTAGGCCTCTAAACATTCTTCATGCATCACTTCTGTTACCATCTTCCACTCATTCTTGCTAGGCTTCCTACTAGGCTTCTTACTTGAATGTGGCCTTGGTCTCTCAGCCTTTAACTTTTTATATTTCTTGGATATAGAAATTTTATTTGACAGTAACTCTTTCCTCACTTCTTTAGATAGTGTCTTTGAAGTTACTGTCAATACAGGCTTGGCAGCAGGTTCAGGCTCTTTGATAGCACACTCCACCTTATAACTCCTGACATTAGCTTTCTTAACAGCATCTTCTTTGCCTACTTCAAACCCCATCACCACTTGCTTCATCACCCTTCCTTCAATCTCATCAACTATTTTTCCATCTTCTCCACCATCTTCTCCATCCTTATTACTAGTTCCTGAGGTCCTTGCATCACCATTATTGTTGTTGGACTTGGAACTACCTACACCTCCATCAGGCTTTTCATCATCATCACCACCTTCTTTTCTTCCTTCATCTTTCTTCTCTGTCTTCCTAGATTTCTTCTCTTCCAACCTCCTTAATTCCTCAGCCAACACCCTTATTACTTCACTTCTTTTTTTAGTTATTGGCAGCTGCTTGAAGTAGTTAAAAGCTTCTTTTACTGACCTAGGTCTGCACAAACTGACCTTGTCAAGTTTCATTGATCCGTACTTACCATCTGTTGAGCTACTGAACTTGATACAAAGTGGATTGACAGTAACTTCAGGTAGTTTTTCAACCACCATTCTTTGCAGGATTCTCTTCATATTTGCATTGAGTCAGGACTTGCCTGTCTTAATTTTGAGCTTGATGGCTTCAATAATTGCAATCTCCTGTCTGTTCAGATATCCCATGCTAATGTACCAGCTGAAACCACCCTCAGTTCTAACAGAGATCACCCATTTGTTGTTTTTTAAAACCATCACAACAGCTCCAACTGTTGATTGTCTCATAGCTTCAGAAAATTTTCTGGGAACCCTGTTTGAGGATTTTCTAAGATCATTAATCTTGTCATTAAAGCTAGCATCCTAGAACACCATGTTGTTGTCATTCTCATCCACCATCAATAAAGACGTTTCTTCATCATCTAAATCCCCCTTCTCCTCAACTATAAAATCATCAACATCATCCTTGAATAACTTCTCCTTTCCTTTCCCAGCTACATGGATAGGGGCCTTCACAACACTCTCCCTGATCACAATTTCTTTCTCTTTGGGCTTCTCCACCTTATCACCTCCAAGATTTTTGGCCATCTCAGTAGCCACCTTGGACAACAAAGCCAATTGGCTCCCCCCTGAGATGCAGCTTATGTCTCCTTATCACTCATAGCTTCATCAACCTTTTCCACCAGCTCATCACCTACAAATACTTCATCCTTCTCCCCCTTAGTTGAGTTGACAGCTGTAGGGATTGTGAACTTTGACTTAAAATCCTTCAACTTCTCAAACACAACCTGGAAACCAGTATTCATAGATGTTTCAATGTTCTCCATCTTTTCCTTCAGCTTGATTTGATTCCTCCTATAATAGCCACCTTCTTGGAAAGGGATTTCAACCTTCCATCAACTTGTTTAGATGAAACTTTGGATTGGGCTTTGAGGGTTCTCAGACACTCTTATTTTTTATGGATGATTTCATCATCCCTCACATTCTTATACTCAAGGCCTAATGCCCTAGATTGTTTGGTTCCCTCTTTTATTTCTTGGTCATGCTCAAGGCCCTCTCCTTTTACTAGGGTCTTTCTCTGCCTCTCTATTTTTTAGGCTCACTTCTCTCTTTTCTTTTTCTCTCCCTCATTTAACCTAGGTGCAAGGGACTGAGCAGGTACACCTTGCACATTTGTTTCAGAGTTTACCATGAATAAAGTTGAGATATGAGCTGAGTCACTATCATGAATGTGATTCATCAAAGAAGTTTCAGGCATAGGAGAAGTGATGTCTGGATTTTTCTTGTTGACAACAGCTTCAACTTCAAAGTTATTGTCAATAGGAGTGACAGTAAATGTGTCATTAACAGCAACTGAGGCTGTGACACATTCTTGTAAAGGAATATTACTGTCAGATGTGACATCAAACTTTCCTGAGTCATTAACAGCAACAGAGGCTGTGACATCATCCTTAACCAATGGAGGGACAGTTTCTTCCACCCTTTGAGTAGAAGGTTCTTGTGTACTGCCAAAGAGGGACTCTATGGTAATTTGCTCTCCCAAATCAAAATGAGAGGCAACATAATGAAATGAGGATTCCTCCATGTGCTCAAAATCAAATAAGTGTGTATCTGCAAGTGTGGGCTCATGTTGAGTGAATTTAACATGTTGTGCTGACTCTGTACAGGGTACCATGGAAGACTGACCAAGTTCAATAGATGCCCCCTGTTGAGAGTGGAAGCCTAGAAATGAACTATTTTCCCTTTGAAGTTCGGTGCCCTTTTGAGAGGACACAAACTTGGAGACATAGGTTAATATCCTTGCATACTTCTTCTTAGGCTCAACAGGACCCTCTGTTCATTGACTAGTCCAACCTTATTTGCTGCATCTAGTGCAGTTACTACCTCAACAACATCAGTAATTGTTTCTATCCTAGAGGTTGAAGATCTCTTCTTTGTAGAAACTTGATCCTTTTGAAAGGAAACAAGCTCTTAGCTAACAACTCTAGACTGTATGGAGGCTCTAACAGACTTAAAGGGTTGTGAGTGTGGGTTATGAATGGAGAGGTCAACTCCATTCTCATCACTCAAAGAAAAGATAGTAAAATCTCCCACAATCCTTAAATTGAGTGAGTTTATTATAGACCTCATGTGGTCAGTAATAAACAAACTCAACTCAGAATTTAGGGGTTTGCTGGATAGTATGGAGTGTGTATTTTTCTTGAGTGTGGAGGACTCCATACATTGTACATTATCTATATTAATTATGCCTACTATAGAATGAATAATAAGCATAAAGAATCGAGGATAGTAAATTACCGGCCTCTTGCTTTCCTTCTTGCCTAGCACCAGTTTGAATAGTGGCATCAGGAGCTTTTCAATGTCAATTCTGTAATTATGCACAATCTTCCTGATGTAGGCTGGGACCTCATTACAGCTGCTAGTCTTGCTTGACATGGCTCGAGTGATAGCATCCATTATCATGCTCCACTCTTTGAAAAGATACTTCATATTCATCCCCCTGATGGATACCAATCATCTGAACTTAGGCTTATCTTGGGTCCTGTGTACCCAATCATTTTGAAGAACTTGGCTAGTTGAGCATCACTAGCAGGCTCCTGAAATTGTGAACTTGGCTAGAGAATATATTATTAATAAAAAATGTATCAATTACAGAATAATAATATATCTCCCTTTTTCATTGTCACTAGAAATGACCTGCTATAATCCCTAGCAGCTTGAGTGCACCAGTTTCTTATTCTCACTGTTATCTAATGGCAAGTTGTTTACAGAACCTTCAGAATTCCTTTGAGTTCTACTCCTTGAATTCCATGTTCTTAAACCTTTTGCACCTTTGAACACTTGTAACAAAAACCATCTAGACTCCTTCTGACCTATACAAGGTCCTGGCCACTTTCTAGCAATACTAACTACAACTTGAACAATACAATCGAATGAGAAAGTGATTACAACTCAAAAGTGATATCAAATGGCTAGTTTGAATTAAGGATGAAATAAATATTAAAGGATAATGGTAATTCAAACTATAGCATAGATATAGGAGATAAGGCTGTTGAAAACGTTTAAAATTTCAGCTCCTATAAATATGAAAGGGATAGATAAGTAGTCAAAGTTTGAAAGAGTTTTAGCTTGAAACAATTACTTGTTAAATCAATAGAAAAATGTTTTAATAAAATAAATATATAAACTGAGCTCATTATATATTAAAATGTATTAGATAAATGTATGCTCACAATATAATAATCATATTCGAATCCTACATATATCCCTTGAAATCTAATGAAGTATTTTGTTTCTGTTGGACTCCAAAACGACATGATGTTTTCTCATAACAGCTTACTGTTATTATAACAGCTTGTTGTTATGCTGTTGAGTAAGATATCTGCAAAATAGTGTTAGCACGGTACAATACAACAGGCTATAATATATCATAAAAGATAAAGCTGGCTATTATAAGATACCAGCTTTCTGTTTGTGTGATAATCAAAATTCAGGGTTTACATAGAGATGTATTTTAATTAGGAGAATGTTTGTGTATTTTGTTTAGAGATATATTTTAGTTAAGTTATTAATATGTAAATATTAAGCTCAATAATAATTAAATAACTATCCGACATAAATACCACCAACTACCTATTATCAAACTTT
The DNA here is from genome assembly GCA_008931105.1 of Oenanthe javanica. Lineage (NCBI taxonomy): Eukaryota > Viridiplantae > Streptophyta > Magnoliopsida > Apiales > Apiaceae > Oenanthe > Oenanthe javanica. The sequence goes on along the minus strand of QRFB01001256.1, from coordinate 27,435 downwards.
TAATGTTTTGGTTATAATAATACTAGTTTATATCTCGTGCGATGCACTGATGATTTTTTTGATTTTTTAATATTTTAAATATGATTTGAATTTATTTTTATTTGTATAATAATAATTTAAAACTTATTTAATATTATATGTATATATTTTTATATAATTTATTTGTATTTATTTTTTAATAGGATAATATTTGTTGTTTTGTATAGAGATATATTTTAGTTAGAAGATTAATGTGTGTTTGTGTGTATTTTGTATTCGATCTAAACTTATTATATATGTTTAATTTATTTATTTTTAGAAAATACTTGTTTTTTTTTTGGACGGCGTTGAACTAACCAAACTATCAAATAAACACATGTTCGCTTATAATAATATAGTATAAAAAGTATAATATATACCGTATAAATATATGTCTTATTTTAATTAAAATAATCAATTTTAAATTATTTCAAGTTAAAATGAGTAAATTTCGGATTGATCTTGTATATAACAAATCGGATTTAAATCAATCAAAATCTGTCCGAATATAATAAACCACCAACCTGTTGTCCAAAATTGACATCCTACACAGATTTTCAAAATAAATTCTTAAAAAATTGCTGATCTACCGTATAATTATAAAGACTTCGTTGCAATATGTGTGTAAAATATCTTTAGACCTAAGAGCATCTCCAATGCTAGTGCCCAACCCACTTACGCGTGGGGTTATTTTTTTTCCAACTAAGCATCAAGTGACCTTCTAAAAAAAAGTGGCCACTCCCCTCCAATGCACAAGCCCATTTCCCATTTACAACTGGGTCCCATTAAACTTTATTTTATTTTCTTTCACAATACTTCTTATATAATAATTGAATTTAAATAAATAAATAACACATTATAATTATATTTATAATAAACTAATAAATTATAATTCAATGTTAATTTAATTTAACAATATTAAAATTAAACTATAATTATGTTGTTGGTCCCATTTTATTCTTATTGTATTATAACTATAATTATGTGATATTTTATAATTCAATTTTAATTTAATAATATTTAAATTTTAATAATTCAAATTAAAATGATTAATTTTTTTAAAATATTATTAAAATAAAAGACATATCTCATAATTAAAATGCATCATATTATTTACAAAAAATACATGAGAAAATATTACATTAAAAACATCACACGAGGATAAAATAGGAATTTGGATACGGATATGGAAATTGAGATTTGAATTTTGAGAATTTGAAGATGGGGGATTATTTGGATTCATTTTTTGAGAGAGAAAAATTAAAAATNAATTCGGAATTTGAGAATTAAAATTAAAATTTTGAGTATTTGGAAAATAGGAATTTGGATACGGATATGGAAATTGAGGATTTGAATTTTGAGAATTTGAAGGTGGGGGATTATTTGGATTCATTTTTTGAGAGAGAAAAATTAAAAATTTTGAAATGTAAGAGTATGAATAATAATAAGGGAGTATATATAGGAGTAAAATTGTAACGTTAATATGAACGTTACTAATAATGTTAACGTTAATATGACATAATGTTAACGTTTCATTTTTTCAGAAAACACAGAACATGAGCTGCACTTGTTTGGATAAATAATAATTAAATAATAAAAAGCTGCACAAAGTCACAGGAAGTGGCCTGGCCATGACCAGTTTTTGCTCTACTCATGCAATGCAAAACAGAGATAAAGCAGCTGCCCATTTCTACTTTTAGTGCCCCGAGGCACCAAATGGCCATCCACCGTGGATGGTCTAATTCATTCAGATTGAATATAAAAAATTCAAGATCGAAAAGTGGTCCATGGTCTACAGCTCTGCCTGCGTCGCCGCAGCCACTGAGAGCCCACCACTGATGTAGGCACAGAAACACACATGCACACAAACCTCAATGTCAAATTTTGGCTTTTGCCAAATTAATACTATCTGATTCGGCCAATTTCGACATTTGCTCAACATTGTCACCTCGGGGGCCTCCCACCACTTGATCAGATTCCATTTGCTACTCATTGGTTTGGAGTCCAAATCGGGTACCCGTCTTTCACATTTTTTATTGGTTGATTGAGTTAAGTTGAATTGCACTGATATTGATGTATATCAACACAATAATTCAAATATATACAGCTGTAAATATATACTTATATTATATATATTAATTATAAGAGAGTAAAATTATATTATAAAATAATATTAAATAATAAATATATTTTTGTGGTTCATAAAATTATTTTAATAATAAAATAATATATATGTAATATAATTTAATTTAATATTTTATACCTATATATTTTAATTATAGTGGACTGAAAAAATAAATTATATATGTATATGTAATGTTTGCAGATTTTCTTGATTGAATTTTTTTATATATAATTTTTTTTGTGAAATAATTGATGTGCAGACAAGTCATCAGACCATGCAATTCATATGCTTATATTTTAAATTCAAATCAATCATCAAGTCAGGTAATTAACTTAAGCATAAATGCATTCGTATAAAAAGTATTTATATATTTTTCATTTAGATATTATATAAAATATTTATTTTATTAATTTTGAATTTTGACTCATTATAAATTTATTTATAATGACAGTATCTCTTTTTTATTGCTTTGAAATTAAACTTACATTTTTTCATATTTGATATATATATATATATATATATATATATATATATATATTGTGATAATTTCATAAGATTTTTCACTAGTTAATAAATATATGATTTTATTTTTTATTCCACTATAATTAAAATATATAATTAAATTAAATTAAATTATAAATAAAATAATATATTTATCTAAATATGTTAAACAGTATGAGTATTGCAGAAAGGGGTTGAATGTAACTTAATAATTTATCACTTATCTTGCTAACAACAAACAAGAAGCAATAATATCAAGTAAGAAATGCAGACAACAATAAGCAAGCGAAGAAATGTTTTTAACTTCAAAAATTAATTTTATTAATTTTTGTTTGCTATAAGTGACTGGAAAATGATTCCAGCTTCGATAGATACAATAACAAAGTGTTTGCTAATGTTTCCATGCTTGAGAAAGTTAAGCTCATTTGCGTTAGGAAAAGTGTTTGTGAGATATGTGTATTTATACAGAAACACATATTCCACTTACAAGTGTACTTTCCCTTGTTCCTAGAACAAACCTTGAAATAGAAANATATGAATTATTTAAAATTATTATAATAGATGTTAAGAAATATTTTAATAAAATAACTAATAAATGTGTTGATACAAACTAAATATTCGTGGAATTTAACTTAGCTCAATCAATTAATCATAAATGTGAAATTAGTGTGTTGATATAAATTAATGTTAGGATTTGGACTCGTAGGTTTGTATTGTAGCATGCTTGTATTATTGTATACTTGGGGACTTGAGCCACCCTTATTTATAAACATAAGTGGTGGAATTTCCTGAAATTGATCGCTTGCTTACAAAAAAATTAACCTTCTTTTTCTTTTATGATTGTGGGTACTTTTTAAAATTTGTTCTGCATTTTTTATAAAATCAATTTAAAAACTAAGCATTGACACATAAATTTAGATAAATTTATGTGTTAATGCTTAGATTTCTCGTTATTTAACAATCATAATGAGAGATTTTTTTTGATTTTATAATTTAAAAGGTGTATTCAATTTAAATTTTAAAAAAAATAGTGAATTAATAATATTTTATGGATTTTTAAATTATTGTATATTTTAATTTTATATAGAGTTTGACAGAGTTGATACATAATCTTTACTAATATAACTACACTTTGTAAATTTTTCAAAATTTGATAAATCTATGTGTTAATGCTTAGATTTCTCGTTATTTAACAATCATAATGAGATTTTTTTTTTGATTTTATAATTTAAAAGGTGTATTCAATTTAAATTTTAAAAAAAATAGTGAATTAATAATATTTTATGGATTTTTAAATTATTGTATATTTTAATTTTATATAGAGTTTGACAGAGTTGATACATAATCTTTACTAATATAACTACACTTTGTAAATTTTTCAAAATTTCACATATTTTAGCCGGATTTCAAAAGTACTAAAAATAATTATAAAAAATCCATCATTTTATAAAATTCAGTCATTATCGACTAAATTTTAAAAAATTGTAAAAATATCTTTATCGAGTTTTTAAAAAATAATTTAACATCTTCATTGAATACTTTTAAATTCTTTATATTATTTAATTACATGATATAATAATAGGGGTCCAATTACTCATAAGTTAGAAAAATTAAATGAACTTAACTTAACTTCCTATTACAAGAAAACTTAACCTTTTCTTCTGAAGAAAAAGGGAAAGCTTAACCTTGAAATGAAGATATAAACTACGTTATCTGTTTCATTCATTTGTTTACATTTTGGAAAGAGTGTCCGACACGCATTTTAAGTACATATAAAATATAGTTGCATAATTTATTTTTTAAATCTTTTTCTCAAAAAAAAAATTAAAAAAAATTTATGAAACTATACTTTATATACACCTTAAAATAGGTATTGAACACCATCTTCCAAATATAAACAAATGGGTTGTACGAAGAGAGTATATCATTAAATAATTGCAAAACAACATAGACCGAGCAGAATATTACATCAGGGAAGTAATCTAGCTGCATTAAGTGATTACAAAGTTGCACCACAGCTGGATCTAGACATTTGTGGAGTTTTCTGTTTCCCCCCCACATGTCCCATCACTCTCTAATATGTATCCCCACACCTGCCTTTTTCTCTCTCTCTCTATGCTTACAATTTACTGTATTTATTTACAGAGAGAGAAAGTATAGATTCCAAAATTCCTTTATTCTAACTTTATTTCTCTGTTTATAATATCTTTATTCTACATTTTCTGATTTTCTTGATCTCATAATTTGACCTTTTTAGTTTTCTCTCCTTCCTCACCACTGATTTTTGCCTATAAAATCACCCTCAAACCACTTCACAAAGTCCCTTCCTCCTCTCCTCTCATCTCTATGATATTTTCTTCAACCCATTCTTCTCTTTTTCTTTCTACTTTATGCTTTCCAATTATATGTTAATTTCTTGGTTTTAAGGTTGGTCTTGATTATTGTCCCACCACAAGATTTGCAATAATTTTGATATCTTGGTTTTTCTTGAAATTTGTGAAGTTTAAAGAAAAGTTTGGATTCTTGACTAAATCCAAAACCCTAGTAGTCAAGTGTAAAGTTTGAGCTTATTGGGTTTTTATAAAAAAAAATCTTGATGCTAAATCAATATTTGTTGATGTATGAAATTGATGTCTCAAATTCTTAGTGAATTGTTTTTGTCTGGGTTTATGATAAATTCTGTATACAAGCGCAGGACTCATTTGGTTTCATCTTTCTCAGTTGTTTTCCTCTACTGGCTCTACTTTGTTTCATAACTAGACACTACTACTACAAATAAATTATAAGCATTATTATCTATCTATATATATCTAAAATATAATCTAAATCACTATATATATATATATCAANTTCTTAGTGAATTGTTTTTGTCTGGGTTTATGATAAATTCTGTATACAAGCGCAGGACTCATTTGGTTTCATCTTTCTCAGTTGTTTTCCTCTACTGGCTCTACTTTGTTTCATAACTAGACACTACTACTACAAATAAATTATAAGCATTATTATCTATCTATATATATTTAAAATATAATCTAAATCACTATATATATATATAACCTTCTTATATTTACTATTCTCTCTGACTTGTATACTTTGAGATTTTGAACCATGACTTCCTCTAGTGGAACAATCACAAGCACATCCTCAGGGTCGTCACTGCTTCAGAACTCGGGTTCTGAGAAAGATGTTCAGCTACTAATGGATCAAAGAAAGAGGAAGAGAATGATATTGAATCGCGAATCAGCAAGAAGATCAAGAATGAGGAAGCAGAAGCATTTGGATGATCTGATGGCTCAACTGAATCAGCTCAAAACCGAAAATGAGCATATCATAACAAGTATGAGTGTCACTACTAAACATTACCTCAACATTAAGTCTGAAAACTCAATCTTGGGAGCCCAAATGGCTGAGCTTTCAAACAGACTACACTCACTCAATCAGATCATCAGTTTCTTGGATGCAAGTAATAATGCAAATCTTGACACTGTTCAAGAGCATAGTTACAGTANAGAAGCATTTGGATGATCTGATGGCTCAACTGAATCAGCTCAAAACCGAAAATGAGCATATCATGACAAGTATGAGTGTCACTACTCAACATTACCTCAACATTAAGTCTGAAAACTCAATCTTGGGAGCCCAAATAGCGGAGCTTTCAAACAGACTACACTCACTCACTCAATCAGATCATCAGTTTCTTGGATGCAAGTAATAACGCAAATCTTGACACTGTTCAAGAGCATAGTTACAGTATTTTTGCAGAGCCAAGTTGTGATAATTTGTTCATCAACAACAATCCAATGAATTATATATATGCAAATCAGCATCCTATTATGGCATCTGCAGATGTGTTGCAGTACTGATCTCAAAACTGGACTATCAAGTTACTATAGAGAGAGTAATTTATAATATATTAGTATGAAAGTTTGGTGTAAGCAATAAGTAGAGAGAGAGATGATTATTGGGTTCTTGTAAAAGGGCTTCTTTTTCTCAATTATTATGGATGTTCAAGAGTTACTGTACTGTAATTTTCATCTCACTACTGCTAATTTATACAAGTACTTTTGTCAATACTATTTGTTTTTGATATATAACCCATGCGGAAAAAATTATCAAAGCTAAATTGGTTTGCCTGAACTCAGATAAATCTACAATAATAGAGCTAGATTGTTTTTTTTCTGAAATTAAATATATTTTAAAAAACAAGATTAATCAAACAACTCTCGATATAAGTTAAAAAATAGCACTAATTTGAAGTCCATTTTAAAAACTACAAAAAGCTATTGCAGGGGTTTTTAAGATATTTTACATATTTTAAGTACTCATGTATGAGTTTCCCATGGTTTTACGGGCATGTTTTTGGCTTTTGACATGTTCTCCCATTGTTCACAGCGGGATCTTCTGCAAGGTGTCGAATGTTTACGTGACATGTTATTTATAAAATCTTCATATTAGAGAAAGTCGAATGAGTTACTGCATATAGTTTACATTTTTAAATATAAATTAAAAATTAAAAACACTACCTGTTGAAACACGTAGTTGAACAGAAAATGTATGATAGATAATTGATTTTATATTTAGAGCTAGAATAATAAACGAACCGAACTGAATTGAACTCGAACGGTTTCCATGGGCGAAACTAGGGGAGGTCAGCTCATGTTTTTTTAAAAGACTATATAAATAGTATTTTAGATTATATGTATGCGAGGTAAACGGTCAACAAGTTGCGCCGCAAGTCCTTGTTTAACTGCAAATCATACCCGACGAAATACATATTCAACTGAACCAACAGTCATAACATTTTTATTCATGACTTTTTGAACTCTCCGAAAAAACTCAACGACATCAAAAGCGATGAATCAAAAAGTATCAAAAGCAAATGACATAAAACTGTGTTGATATATGTCTGATCATGTTTATGCATTCGTTGCCTAACTCATCATAAACGTTCGACTACCAAATCCACTTAAGGGAGAGACTTCAGTAAGATCAACATACATATGTTTCCCTCCATTCCAACAATAAACTAAAACATCAGTGGGTCTAAGTATTGATCTCGTATCCTCGAAGGGGTAAAAACATTGACAGATGCCTCTTTTTTAGCTGCGACCCGCCCTCCAAAGTACATCAAATAACACATCTCTGATCATATCATGTCGATATTTAAACCCTGGCTGTTTTTGACAATGCACGACATGCTCTCCACATATATCGATACGAGTCAGGCACAATGAGCATAGAGCACCCTCTGAAAGGGAATCATGAGTCTATAACGTAAAATTATTTGATATTCTAATGGCGTCATGCGTTGTCTCAACCTTCCGGGTAGCCAAAAGGAAATCCTGAACATGATTAGATCTCAAACACTGAAATATTACAGCTTAACACTCTAAAAAGTTAAACTCAATACGTAAATTTTTACAAATACCTCTAAAGTAAAGATCCTCCCAGTGATGCATTGGTTTTAGGGGGACATACTCTTTAGTGGTTAGTTGAACCAAATCCACATATGAGATACTTATTTATAGAGATTCTTGCGCCGAAATAAAATGTTCTCTTGTGCCACCATTCCGTAAAATATGACTTTACAAATCTATGAAATGAATCCAGGAAGCTACAAAAGTAAATAAATTAGCATCATAGGCAGCATATACACCTAACTCACCTCTTAGTATAAGGTAATTGTCATGTTAAAGAATACTTGTGACTAGTCTTACCGAATAAAAATAATTGAAATATGAAAACGATTTGTCTATTATTAAATTTTTTTCTATATGCATGAAAATATGGAATGAAAAGAGTTAGAACTACTCAGAGTATTAAAATATACAATTAAATACAAAGATATTGTATAATAAAATATTTAAAAATAATATAAAATATAAAATTTATGAAAAAAGATAATATATTTAACTAAGCAGAAAGACCAAATGACCATTCAGAAATTCATTTTTAAATTTTAATTGAATTTTAGTATAAGTTTGTATGTACAATATAATAAAATTAATATTTAATAATTTTATAAGAAGTGTTTATAATCACAAATTTCCTTTTTCTTAGGGTATCACAAATTTCCTTTAATTCTAGCAACTCTGTTAACAAAGTGAAACAAAGACTATGAGATTTGAGTGAACACACATGATATTCAGATCTACGACAAATGCTCAGGTTGTTTTAATCATATTACTAGTATATACTTGTACTCTCTAGTAGGGGTATTGTACTATATAAATTAAACATGCACTCGAATAACAAATCAACAAGAAGTACAGAACAAGTCCCACGTGCAGAGGGAACATTTTTAGCAGTGCAGTTGTAGTATTTTATAGAAGTCCCTCTAATACCTCCAAAGGTTAATTATTTGTGTGTTTTACCGCTAATTAAGGCTTCTTCTAATCCAGCGTTAGGACGAAGTGTTAGGTTGGATTCTCATTTTTCTCGAGTTTTAAGGCTTACAAGCCTAATTAGTAAAAAAAAGATTTCTTCTAATCGTCTAAGGGAGTTAGTATTGGTCGTCAGGGTAAAAATGTAAATTCATAAGTATTATTAATTAATTGATTGATTTCTCTATGAATATAAAAATTAGTTTAATATTATTTATAAATAAAGTATTAAATGTTTGATTATCAATAAATAACAATAACTAATTTAATATTATTTTTAAAAGAAAATATATTAAATTTTAGCATTTAAACTGAATAAATATAAATTTCTAAAAAATTAATAAATTTGACTATAATATTATTATTAAAAAAGTAACATTACATGAGTATAACTGAAATAAAGGATATCAGGTTGATTTCTATTTAACAAAAATAAAAACTAGGTATATTAAAAAAATTAAAACAATATCTTGACTTCAATTTAACAAAAAAAATGTAAATAATAGAAAATATTTAATAATAATATTCAAATACCCTCATAATATACATGTATTTCAAATAAAAATATAAATAATCAATAAATAGAATTCAAATATAATAATATATTCACATATGATATCAAATAAAGTTAATAAGAATAAAGATAAATATATAAAATAACATTAAAATGTTAATAACAAAATATTAAAAAAATCAACTAATAGAAAATATTTAATAATAATATTCTAATATTTATATATATATATATGTAAAATAAAAATATAAAAAACTAATTAATAAAATTAAGATATAATAATATAGTTATACAAGATTTGAAATAAAAAAATATAAATATAAATATAAATGTAATTTAGAAAATAAAAAAAATAAAATATTAAAATTTATAATATTACAATTTAATTAATAAAATAATAATAATAATAACCCGTGCTTCGCACATGATCTAAGCTAGTAATAATAATAACAATAATAAAAGTTTGAACCTAAACTATGTACAAGAAAAGAAGTAGAAAAACTGATAGAAATGATTATTTTATTAATAAAAATAAAAGAAGGAAAGAATATAAGGTTCTTATAAATAAGAAATGAAATTAATATAAGATTTTTTAAATTTTAATTTGAGGGCTCATGTAATTAAGTTATTGAACTTGCTCATAAAGTATATTTTAAAAACTCTTTATTCAGACTCGTAAATTAATTTTTGAATAATAACTATTAATAGATTATCGGATAAATTAATAATTGGGCATTCCAAGTCTACCGGGCGAAACGAGTAGTTTTTTGGTCACCACTCCAAAAGATTCCTAAAGTTTTTTAAAGTAAGAGGATTTTCGAGGGTGATATGTAAAATTGTTAGTTAAAATAGTTTTCTATAATTATTATGTAAAATTTTAGTTAAATGTAATTATATTCACTCCAATGGTATTAATTATACATAAGAGATTTATTGATTCGATAAATATAGAGAGGATCAAATATGATTATCAAATATGATTATCTATAAAGCCAGTATCATAACATTTATCTCCAAGATGACTAATGCTTATTATATTGTGTTTTAAGTCATCAACTAGAGCTACTTCTTCAATGATGACATTTTCAAGTACAATTTTGTCATATCCCAGTGTCTGTCCTTTGTTGCCATTTCCAAATGATACTTTTGGGTCAATCATCTCCACAAAGTGTGTAAGTAGGGATTTCTTTCGAGTCATGTGTCCTGAGCATCCACTGTCAATGATTAGGGTTACTTTCTTTTCCCTAGTTCCCTGCATATATAAAATAACTAGTTAGCTATTTTGGGGATTCAAATAATTTTGGATCCTTTTCTACTAATTTTGGGTGAAACAGGTTTAGAATTCTTCACTTTTGTTTTACTTGTCTTCTTTGTTGTTTTAGACTCTGGTGGAGTCTTGATAGTGTCATACCAACTTTTATTAATTGAAGATTTTAGATCATAAAAGTTCTAATACAAATCATGATAGTCTCTACACATATAAATAGAATGAAATATGCTACCACAGTGATAAAAAAAGCTTCTGTGGAATGTAGTGACTTTTCAGAGTCTGTGAAGGAATAGGCTCTAATTTCTTCTCAATTTTTGCTTTACAGTCTAGAGCTAAATGGTTATGGTTGCCACATCTGTAACACTTCTTTCTAGGAGCATTAGGATCCTTTTGGTACATATTGGCCCTGTTAATGCCTTCCTTACCATTCCTGTTCCTCCTAGTTTTGGTAGACTCTGATAAGTTCTCTAGCCTTTCTTTTAACTTAGACTTAGACAAGTATCATATGTTAATGTTTTTCTTAGTCTTATTTACTCCTGTTTCATCTATCTTTTTATCAACAACAGGGGGAACATTGACAGATGAGTTTGTGGTTTATTTAGGCAAATCATTCTTTAATTCAGAAGTCACAAACTTAACAAGGATAAAAGTACTTTTTTCCTTAATCTTATTATTTTGACTAACTTCTCCATTGTTATCATTCTCAACAATAGGTCTTTTGTCTTGACTCCTGTCATAGCCTAGACCAGCAGTTTGACACACATTTTGGTTATTGAAAATTTCTTGAACTCTTCTACCAGAGTCTTTCCAAACTTTAAACTTAAGTCTTTCTTCCTCTAGTTCTTTCTTAACATAGTCATAGTCTTTCAAGATTTCAGTGTAGTTGTGACTATATTTCTCAGAATCCTTTTTGTATTGTTCCATTAATTTTAACTCAGACTCTAAATGATCATTCATGTTTTTCAAGGTTAAATTTTCTTCTCTTAACCTTTCACTTTCACTAATGAGAGATCTATAGTTTATCATTATTTTATTAACCTCACTTTGCACAATTTGTATACCATCAGAGTCTAAATAAAGTAAGGATTCAGGAGTGAAGATTGATGCCTCAGTTTTAGGAGATGGTGGTTCTTTGGGAGATTGTGATTTTCTTGAGGAGGATGCCATCAATGCTAAATTTTCATAATCAATTTCATCCTCTGAGCTTGAACTGCCCAATCCTTTCCTGTTGATAGAAGTGTTTTCCCTTTTCCTTGATATTTTAACTTTCTACATTCATTAACAAAATGCCCCAATATTTTACAGTTGAAACACTTGACCTTTGCTTTGTCAAGTTTGATTATAGTGCTCTTGCTCTTCTCAACCTTCTCATCTTCCTTTTTGAATGATGGCCTCTTGCTAAATTTGCCATTTTTTTGTTAAATTTCATTCTTTTGAAATTTTTAGCAAACATAGCCATCATTTGACTTAGATCAATATCTTCATCAGAATCAGAGTCTGTGTCAGTAGACTCTGACTCCTCAACAGCTTTATCCTTCTTCCTTGAATCCTTGATTCTTTCTTCTATGGGTTGTTTTTATTGTTCTCTCTCAGACTCCATTAAGAGTGCCACAAATTTTGTCTTTACAGATTTCTTATTCTTCCTCTGTTACATCTCTAAATCATATGTCTTGAGACTGCCATACAATTCTTCTAGGATTATGTCATTCAAATCTCTAGCTTGTTTTATGGCTGTTGTTTTGTTGTCCCACTCTTCAGGAAGTGCTATCAGAAACTTGGTGTTTGTATCTTCAGAATCATAAACCTTACTAAGCATAGCCATCTTATTCAAGAGTTTTGTAAACCTATCATACATCTCAGTAATAGATTCTCCAGATTTAGCTTCAAAATACTCATACTCATGAATTAACAAAGACCTAGCATTCTTCTTAACATCTTTAGTCCCTTGACAGTGCACTTCAAGTTTTGTTCACATCTCCTTAGCAGTTTTGCATGATATAACACAGTTTTTAAGAACATAATGCAAACTGTTAAAAAGAATATTTTTGACATTTTCCTCTTTAAGGACATTTTCCTTGTCCTCTTTTGTCTATTCAGCCTTTGGCTTTTCAATGAAGTGTTCTTCAGTTACTTTACATTATTCAATGATTTGAGGCACAATCTTTAACTGCACATAAGATCCTTCATGAATCCTATCAAGATAGTCAGGGTCTGTAGCTTCCAGATGATGTAGCATATTAACCTTCCAGTGGGTGTACTCGTTTCTCTTAAGCATAGGGATCTTAGAATTACCATCTTTGTTTCCAGAAATCTTTGATCGATTTTAAACGTTAGGCTTTGATACCAATTATTTTTCCAGTTGCACAAGTAGAAGGGGGGTTGAATACTTGTGTACTTTTTGTGCCTGATTAAAATCAACTCAGTAAGAATAGAACAAAGATTAAACACAAAGATATGAATGAAAACTTGTTTGTATTATTGATGTGTCAATACAAACTCTCCTAAGGTGTACAAAAACCCTAGCAGCTTCTCTGTATTTCTCACAGCAACTCTCTATTTCTCTATGCTCTAAAAAACTTTAACTTATTTCACACACTTTTTAATTAGGTTACATAGAGTGTTTATATAGAGAGCTGTCTATCAACTAATAACGTAAAATTAAATTACAATAGGAATATAATTGCTAATCATTAGCTGACAGTTTCCTTCTACAATTCTCCTTCCTTCTCATATCATATCTGCAATATTTTTGGCTTTATCTTCTAAGACTTCCCTTTTTTGTAATCATCTTCCAAATTCAGCTTTGACTTCATAGACTCTGAAATCTTCAGACTCTGTCAGACTATAAACTCTGATAGACTATAGACTCTGATAATTTGTAGATTCTGACAGATTGTAGACTCCGATAGTCTATAGACTCTGATCATCTCCCAGACTCTGATCTTCATCTAGACTCTGGTTTCACTTTCTACAGAAAATCTTTTAAGTACAAGAATGTTGAATAACTAGACTCTAATTATAAAATTCAGAGACTAGAAAGACTTATTAAAAATAAACTATGTTAAATCATGTTCTAGTATTTTGTACATCATCAAATGAATATATTCATAACATACATCTTAGTGCAAACGGGTTAAAAGATACCATTGAGCCCGGAAAACCCCCAACTATCGAATAAAATGAAAAAGTTATTAAATTTCTTAGACATCATACCCATGAAGATTTAAAATCAGAATATCTAATAATTTAAAAATCGCTCACTCTTTGGAATAATCTCAAAGATAGATTTGATCGGCAAAACTTTGTTTATTTACCGTCGGCCCGATATGACTAGATTAATTTAAGGCTACAAGATTTTAAATCTGTTGTGGAATATAATTCCATGTTATTTAAAATAAGTTCAAAAAAAATTTTATGTGGTGAGAAAATTACTGATGCTAAGATGTTTGAAAAGGACTCTTTCGACTTTTCACCCCAACACTATGATACTAGCGCAATAGTACAGAGAGCGCAATTTTTAGAAATATAATGAATGAGTAGATCTCTTTGTTGTAGCTGAAACGAATAATAAGTTGTTAATGAAAAAGTATCAGATCCGTTCCACAAGCTCTGCCTAGTTACCTGAAGTACATAACACGTCATTCCAGAAGAATGAACGTGGAAAAAGGCATAGAGGAGGACGAGGTCATGTGTGAAAATGTGGATGAGGAAGTTTTCGTGGTCGGTTTCGAAATCAATATAATTTTAGCCACCTGAAGTGTCAGCGTGATGGTTACAACAACTCTGGCAATCTGAGGTGGTAACCTGAAATGCCAAATAAAAGGAATGTATCACAAGAATGAGATGCTATAGATATTTGTCATAGATGTGGAGCTGAAGGACATTGGGTTCGTACTTGCCAAACGTCAAAATATTTTGTTGACTTGTATCAATCATCTAAAATGCCTAAAAGAAAAAATAGTGGAGACCAATTTTGGTAATTATAACCAGAATTTAGTTAATGATATAATAGGAAATGATGAACCTTTAAATATAATAGACACGAGTGTTAAATTTTATGACGACCTAGATAATTAATGTGTTTATTTTATATGTAATATCTTCTATGTTTCTGTTTTATGTATGTATTTATTTTAATAAAAATGTTGTCTACTTATATATAAAGTGGAGTATGAGAGATATATGCATTATTGACTACGCGACCACCCATACGATTCTATAAAATTCGAAATATTTCTCAGAGTTGACTGAAGCCAATTCACATGTGTATTTAATTTCGGGTACATCAAATATAATAGAAGGTCTCGGGAAAGCTAGTTTTCTACTAGCAAACGAGACACAAATTCATATACCTAATGCCCTTTATGCTAATAAATCCATTAGAAATCGTCTGAGTTTTAGGGATATTCATCTTAATGGTTTCATATTGAAACTACTAATGAAAATGAAAAGGAATATCTTCTCATCACTTCAACTAGCTCAAAATAATAATAAGAATAATAATAATAAAATCTTAGAAAAATTATCCTCAATCTCTGTCGGGCTATATGCTACAAAGATTAAAGTCAGTGAATCTCATACTATTAAAATTCCCAAAATCATAGATCCAAAATCTCTTACCCTTTGGCATGAAAGACTAGGAATGTTTATGATGCGTCATATTATTGAAAAATCTATGGGACATCCTCTTAGAAATCAAAAGGTCATACCACGTAACGAACATCCCTGTTCAACATGCTCCTTAGGAAAACTGATTGTTCGACCATCTCTTGTCAAAATTCAAAACCGAGTCTTCAAAATTCTTAGAAAGATTTCAGGGAGATATTTGTGGCCATTTTCATCCATATTTCGGTCCTTTTAGATACTACATGGTTTTAATTGATACTTCAACTAGGTGGTCACATGTTTGTCTATTTTCAACCCGAAATACAGCTTTTGTGAAATTATTTTCCCAAATAATCAAATTACGAGCTCAATTTCCTAATCATCCCATTAAATCAATTCGTCTAGATAATGCTGCCGAATTTCCATCTTCAATTTTCAATATTTATTGTATATCGGTAGGAATCTCAATCAAACACCCAGTTGCTCACGTGCCACACGTCTCTTACTTCTTAGAAGTAAGTTTTTAGGGTTATGATATATTTTATACTGCGAACCTAATAAGAGTTAGACCCCCGCTTACCATAAAGAATCCCCCCATCAACTAGTTTTCGGTCAAGTACCCGATATTTCCAATTTAAAGATTTTTGATATTGCTGTATATGTCCCAATTTCACCACAAAAAAGAACTAAAATGGGAGCACAAAAAAGATTAGGTATATATGTCAGTTTTGATTTACCATCTATCATAAGATATCTTGAACCATTAACTGGTGATGTTTTTATTGCCCGATACAATGACTGTCATTTTGATGAGCCTTTGTTCCCTTCATTAGGGGATATAATATTTTACATAAATTAAATTATGAACTATTGTGGAATGCCTCATGACTTAATTGATCCACGTATTAATCAATGTGATATAACATGCTAGGTGAATATTTATTGAATGATGGGTATATTAATAATCAAGTGTGTATATGTGTGTTTATTAAAAAAGGTCAGAAACTAGTTTTTGTTATTATTGTTATGTGAATCTTTCTAGTACTTTTGAAGATATTACTAACGCAGTTAACTATTTGAAAAATGAGTTTGAAATGAAAGATCTTGGAAAGGCAAAATTTTGTCTAGGTATAGAGGTGGAACATTTATCTTTAGAAATATTTGTTCATCAATCAACATATCCATGAATCATGTGGGTTATCAAACATTTCGGACAATCCTACAATTATTTTTGAAGACAACTCAACTTGCATTAAACCCTCAAGGAAGGATATATCAAAGAGATAGAACAAAGCACATCTTGCCAAAAGTCTTTTATACTCACGAGTTCCAACAAAATGATGACATTGATATACAACAAATTCGCTCTTGTGAAAATTTGACAGATTTGCTTACAAAATCATTGCCTACATCAATTTTTGAAAAGCTATGAAATAATATCGGGATGCGAAGATTGAGAAACTTGCTACATCAAGATGTTAAGTTGTGAGGTGTTTTATTGAGAAAGAGACTGTACTTTTTTTCATTAGTCAAGCTTTTTATCCCAATGGATTTTTTCTTGCAAGGTTTTAACGAGACAGTCAAACTCTACATTGCTAATAAAGATAGCGGCTGGCGAGACATTTTATTCACAGAGAGGTTGTACTCTTTTTCCTTCATCAAGAATTTTATCCCAATGGATTTTTTCTTGCAAGGTTTTAACGAGGTAGTCAATCTCAATAATCACATATGATAATTATGGGGGAGTGTTGTAAGGGATAATTGTCAAGTGAGGTGGCAATATGTATTACTCGTGTCTGGTACTGCATGGTTCCACTCTGCAAGAACTCCGAATCATTATATATATATATTTCTTTAATAAACATGTCGGGTTAGAAGCTCTATAAATAAATCTTGTTGCCAATGTAATAGGTGAGGAGCAAGACTAATATATATTACTATTATAGTCAATCTCAATAATCACATATGACAATTAAGGGGGAGTGTTTTAAGGGATAATTGTCAAAGTGAGGCGGCAATATGTATTAAGTCCATATATATATATATATATATATATATATATATATAATATGTCGGTTTAGAAGCTCTATAAATAAAGCCGGTTGCCAATGTAATAGGTGAGGAGCAAGACTAATACATATACTATTACAAATTTTGGTCCTTGTATAATTGTATATGTCTTACATATTTATTATTATTATACCAAATTTATATCTGCTTGGTTTCCATCAAATCGATTTTGGATAAGATCAATTTTTAATCATGATATATTTAAATACGGTTTAAATTGGATTCGGTTCGATTATGATTTTGATTTTACATAATTGAATCAATTTCAATCCAAATCAGATCGATTTTATTTTATCAAACTCGCATTAAAATCGAATACATTTTAGATTAAATTTGATTCTAATCTTGCCAAATATTTTTTTATTTTTGAAATATTTTTTTTTGGATCAAAAATATTTGATTCGGATGTTCGAATAATTTGAATTACTATCGAACTAAAATAAAGGTAATTAATTAAATTTGTAAAATTATAGTTAAAATTTGATAAAATAATAACCTCATTTAAGTAATATATTTCTCCGGTCTCTAGTTTAGCTAATATGATAAAAATAATATTTTTACTAAATACACAATATAGGAATTTTATTGAAAAATATTTAAGTGCCAAATAAACATATAAAATAAATTTTATATGCCCATATATATTATATAATATTAATTTCTTTTTAAAAATGATTTTTTTTTTTACTTCCAAATGAATTTAAAATAAATATTATTTTTAATTTTTTAATATATTATTTTTTGAATACATCTATTATACGTGTGAGATGAGTACGTATAAGTAAAGTATATAATGTACACATGAGTTCTAATCAACCATAAGATTAGAAAATTGTATGGGTAGAATACTTGATACCGATAAATAAGTTTTAGTATCGATTTCTTTTCATTATCGGATTAATATTTTTAATTATTTTCAATTCAATTTTCGATTTTGAGTAATTTTTGAATTTGATAAAAATTAGTTTTTGGATATAAATTTGACTACATATAATTGATATCGGTTTGAATTGAATCTAATTCAAATTAAAAATTGAATTTTAATTTCAAATATTTTGGTTCGATTCTTGAAATCTGGATTCATTTTATCAATCTACCTATAATTAACAAAGAAAAAAAATCAAAATATACAAGAAATAGAGTGCAACTTGAATTCATAGTACAACAAATCTTAAAGGCTACCATATCTTCCATCTTTACATTTAACGATTAAACTTACTTCATTTTCTAAAATTATTATTGTGTGAGAAATATATTTATAATTTGAATAAAATTCAAACTATTTTAATCTTTATTTAACTTAAAGAAGGGAAAATGTCTATTCCTGTTTTTATTTTCAATCTTTGGTAGATCGACTCTTCGGATTTATATAAATAGGAAGCCCTTCATATTATTATTTTATTTTAAAGGGCCACTTTGTTAGTTAGGTGTCTAAATTGATTTGTACAAATTATAAGACATTGGACATAAAGCAAAAAGACCAATGCTGTCATCTTTTAGTCGCAATCGCCTAAGTTTATATTATTGACTAATCACAGAACTTAATAATTCTAATCACCTTTTTGTTGAATATCATGTAAGCTAGTCAATAATGACGATTGGGAAAGATAAAAAGTTAAAACCCTTCTTAGGTTACTCAACTGTTTTTTTTAATGTCAAATAACTCTATTTTATATGTAATTTAATTTTTTTAAAATTATGTCCGTTTGATTTACTTTATAAGTAATAACTTATAGATTGAAAATATAATAGTTTGACTTCTCTTATATTACATGTAACTTATAAATTGTTTGTAAGAAAAATGTAGCTTACAAGTAAGGCCAATACGGGGGATATATATCAATTAGATTATATAATATATTTAACAATTTCTATTGGTGCATAATCAAAATAAAGCAAATCGATAAACAAACAATTAAATTAAACATTTAATTCCACTTTAAATCGAATTAGGGTATTATCATGTTAAGTAATCATTTTTATTGAAACAGAAAGAAATCTTAGTTAATATATGGTATATTATATTCAGTTAATTTCACTTTCCACCCTAAAATTATGTTTCAAAATTATTTTGATATCAAAATTTTATACGGAAAAATTTTACACCCCTTAATTTAATGTTTTATTTCATTTTTCATCCTTTAATTTAAAATTTTACTTTATTTGACACTCTTTATTTAATTATATCCATAAAAATTAACAAAATGAAGGCTAAATCGACTATAAAAATTAACAAAATTAATATATATAAATAATATTTCACATATTTAAAATTAATATAGTAATTTATGTAATGAGAATCATGCTCCCAAGGATGGCCTTAAGTTATTACCTAATGTTAAAATAATTTTTTATATAAATACACAAGAGCTTGATTGTAATTATAGAAAATTTTATATATTTACAAAAATGCCACTAACTTCTTTATACTAAAAAACATTTTAACCTTATGCAATTTCCTGAGGACATCCTTAGGGTTTTTTTCCTCTTTATGTAATTTATATACTTTTATATCCGATTTATAATTAATTTTGATAACTTTAATGAATAAAATTAAGAAAAGGGTACAAATTATAATAAAATTTTAAATTAAAGAGTATAAAAATTTCATAAAAAAATTTAATATCAAAATATTTTTGAAACAAAATTTTGAATATAAAGTGAAATTAATTATGTTATATTCTAACAACCATGCATCTACACTGAGAAAAGTTTAGTTTATGCAAGTGTTGATAGGAAAAGATTGTGATTTAAATTGGTTTAAGGTAATAAGCCGGGAGTTCAAAATGTGGATAATTTTGTATTATGAGTGATTTATAAGTTTTTAAGCATATAATAATAAAAATAAAAATGACTTATGAGTAATTTATGACATATGTATAATTTTTATCAAAATAGAAAAAATAATAATAAATCACTGAAAAAATACTAAATACTTACTTCTGGCTTTAATGTCCGGCTTGATTTATTTCTGATTTTAAATTCATTTTTGACTTATTACACAAACAAACATTTTTCAACATATTTGCATGCACTTTTTACTGCAACAATTAAAGAGCTAAAGCCACCATGCATTGCTTGACGTAGACTCACAGGTTGCAATAAATTAAAATGCAAATCATTTATGTTGGCTATGAGTAGGTAAATTGAATCGATGTTCTTCTAGAAGTGCCCAGCCAACTAGCATTCATTGTAATAAGACTGTTAGGTAATCGTCGTTTGAATTACTCCGTCCGTCCGTTCCTGATTAATTATCTCCTTAACTTTTTATACATGCTTTAATACACATAAATAAACATAGTTCGATAAATTATTTTTAAAATTTTATTTTTTTAAAAGAACTAAAAATTCAAATTTCTTATACCAAACCTGAAATATTTCCTATTAATCACATGCTAATATACTATATACGATAGTTGAAAAAGATATTTGATAACAAGTAATCTAACAATACAAAGCATGTTTCATAATAATACGAGCAGCGGAAAGTTATTTACACAAATATAAGTGAACATGTAATCAATTAATATAAAGCATGTTTCACAAATCCAGAGCAACAAAAAATTACTTGCCTGGAGTATGGAAACAATGAATTCATATCATATTAAAATATATATTCAATTATTGATACCCGATCGAAAACATTACGTCTTAGACATCTTAACCGTTGAACTTCTCCATACTTACAATTCTGACCAGATCTGTATTTCACCTGTTTGATCCTCCAAACGATATTTTCTGGAAAAATTTAAATATACGAAAGTCGTAAATAACGAAAAGATCTTTATGAAATGTCTAGAATCAACAAATTACGACTTACGATTAATTTACTACGAATTTTATAAGATGATCAAATTATGAATGAAAAATTCTAAAAAAGATGAAACAAAACAATAAATATTTGTTTCGAGAGAGATTTATAACTGTTTAATCTTGGTGGCTCGAAAAAAATATGAAAGAATGATGAGATCTTAATCAATATTTAGAGTTTTTAAACCCTACACCAAAACCTAATATGAATAACTATCATAAAAGAGCAACTAGCAATGATAAATCAACAACCAATCTACTCCAAATCTAAGATCCTTGAACTCGAATGCAACTCAACTTGATCTTACACTAAACTAGAAATATTGAAAGAATGATCGGTGAAGTCCAACAAGCAACTTTCGTCCAACGACACAAAATAATATTTTATATTTTCAAAAACACAATGTAAACACGTACCATATAGTATTTACCACATAATTGCACACAATATACTCGATACAATTATCATAAAGATCCTGACGTAACAAATTAATTCAAAACACATTCTATAAGACACATATTCAAAATTCTTAATCGATAAATAAATCTTAAAAAAATATCCATATTTTTATTCCCACAATTCTAAGTTACGGTCACACTATAGGAGTGACACAACTTCTATGATTCGATGGTTCGATTGGCCAGTTTACGTCCCTTATCAAGTGAAATGAAACTTGACAAAATATTTATGTGTTCTGGAACGTGCGTAAACTAGTTTTATGTGTTACACTATCCAGTGACCAGATTCTATGATTCGATACATAATTAAAACTGGGATTTCTAAAAGTCTTTTCTGTTTCTTATTAATCACATGCCAATATACTATATACGATATTCGAAAAAGATATTTGATGACAAATAATCTAACTATACAAAACATGTTTCGTAATAATACAGAGCAGCGGGAAGTTACTTACACAAATATATGAGAACATATAATCAATCAATGTAAAGCATGTTTCACAAATACATAGCAACATAAGATTATTTGCCTCAAGTACGGAAACAATGAATTCACACCATACTAAAATATATATTTAATCCTTGATACCCAATCGAAAACAGCACGTCTCAGACATCTTAACCGTTGAACTTCTCCATAATTACAATTCTGATCATATCTGTATTTCACTTGTTTGACCCTCTAAATGATATTTTCTGGAAAACCTTAAAATAGGAAAGTTATAGAGAACGAAAAGATATTTCTCAAAAGTCTAGAATCAACAAATTCCGAAAAATCCTGCGAATCCTACGAATTGTATATGAAAAATCCTACGAATTTCAATAAAAAAGATGAAGCAAAAAAAAGATTTGTATGGAGAGAGATTTATAACTGTTTAGTTTTGGTGGCTCGAAAAAAATATGAAAGAATGTCCATTATGATTCAAATCCGACCCATATTATGATTCAAATCCGACCCATATTCGAAAGTCCATTATTCTAATTTTTAATCATTATTCAATTTTAATCTTTTTCATTATTATTAGTCTATTTTATTTTTCTAAAAAAATACGGGATATTGCAAAGGGGTAGCTAAACTACTCGACTCTACTAAGGACTAAAATTTTTAGTACAATATATGTGAGAGAGCAAGCTCTCTAAATTTTGGATAAGATTAAAAGCATTGAAAATCAATATCTAACTATCGAAACTAAATACGCGAGAGATCAAGTAATTTTTTCCCGTAAAATATAGTTATTCTCTCTTTACTGTAAGAGATTAATAATTTTGTAACAATAATTGTACTATAAAATTGTAAACCTTAAATCTTGGAAACAAAAAATGAATAGTTTTAGCACTGAGCTACTCTCTATCCATATCGTATTGTTCTGATCTTCAAAATAGTAACGTCGGAGTGTTGAAATTAACTTACAAAATTTTGTTTGTAACTAGACGTTAACTTTGTTACGAGAGTTCCTATGTAATTTCAAACAAATTTTTGTGAGTAAAATATTATTAACCTTGTGATATATGTACACAAAAGTTTCAAATTAGTATATGTTTGTGACAAATTACTTTAAAGGCTCATCTCATTATATTTAATTCAAACAGTAACCAATAAACACAATGCACAATTTATATATAAAGAATTGAAGAGAAAGTAGAGAGTACAAGTAGAAGTGTACAACTCATAGATAATGTGGTGTATTAAATACACATATTTTGTCTATATTTTTTTCCCGGGACTAGATCTCTTGCAATCATTTGCCAGGAGAGACTTGCACAACAAATAGTTTATAAACCTTTGGATGAATAAATCAATGCTCAGGATTAAACTTTTTTTTAATATGGACCGTTGTTACGACTCATGTGTGAGCCGCTCTTATTAACCCTGGTTTATGTATAAACCTAGAACTCGTGTGTAAACCTAGAACGTGTAAACTTCAAATAGTATATATTTTTAAAATTATAAACTAAAATATAAATAATTTATATAATGTTATAATTTTTGTCATTTCACATTATTATTTTATTACATTAAATTTATTATATTAAATTTATAATATTATAATATTTTCTTTACATAAGTATATCACTATTTAGTATTATATTATATTTACAATATAATTATATATTATTATTATGTATAAATGTAAAATAACATATTATAATTTTACAAGTCATGTACTCTATTTCTTGCATTAATATTCATTTTTACAGTTCTTTATTACTATTTTATTTTTTTTATTTCTTATAAAATATTAAATTAGATAATATATTATTTTAATATTAAAAACTAAATTTATAAGAAGACAAATGTACGTGTTAAATATACATCTTAATAACCAAAGTTAAAATAAAATTTTCAATTCTTGTAAATTTGTAGTTCAATTTATAGTTTTCAATATATATAATAAATTGTATGTGAATATGTTGGAGTGTCAGTATCTTCCTAAATCGAAATGTAGCATACAATATAAGATATTTTATAGTTATTTTAAAAAATTTATATTAAAGTGTGTCAATTAATAATTATAATTTTGATAATATTTATAAGATTGGTTATTTATATTATAATTTTATATTGATAGAATTGGTAATATTTTAGTAAATTAAAAATATAATATCGAAAGTAGTTTAGAATACAAATAAGCTATTTATATTTTATTTTATAATTTTAAGAACATAAATAATTTTAAATTTAAAAATTACTAAAAATAATTTAATACATACATGTGTTAAATAATTTGACACATACATATATATATATTTAGGTTTAATATAATAAAATAGTGATGTGAAATGACGAAAATTATAACATAATATAAATTATTTATATTATAGTTTATAATTTAAAATATATACTATTTTAAGTTTACATATGAGTTTTAAGTTTACACGTGAACTCTAGGTTTACACGTATAGATGCCAGAGTCCCGGTTAATAAAAGCCGCTCGTGTGAGCGGCTCACACACGAGCCGCTTACATGTATAGATGCATGAGTTGTGGTTAACAAGAACTGCTCGTGTGAGCGGCTCACATATGAACTGTGCTTAATAATAATAATAGTGGCCCATATTAAAAAAAAAAGTCTAATCCTGAGCGTTGATTTATTCATTCAACGGTATACAAACCATTTATTGTGTTTTCTTCCCTCACTTATTAGTTCAAACTAGCTCTAAACGCGTGTAAGACACGGGTTTGTTCTATATTTCAATATTGTTTTGAAAAAATTTGTTATTGAAAATATTTTTTTATATTTCATACTAATTTATATTTATTAAAGTTATAGTATATATTTGGTCAAAAAGAAGTTATAGTATATATAATATTTCAGAAAAGTATTATATGTTAGCTCATCATATCTAATATACTTGTTAACATAAATTCACTCATTTCACTCATTTATACGTATGTATGCTAATTAAAATTATGGTCATTCACGAGTAGTATATAGTTTTGATAACACTATTTAAATAAGGGTGGAATAATATAATATTCCCTCCGTTATATTTTACATGTCATTTTTGAAAAAGTTACGCACCTTAAGAAAATTAAATTAGGTAAATATTTTATTTTTTTGACTACTCCTAATAATTGCATTAAATGTAGATGAGTTATTTGTATTATTTATTTTTTATTAAAAGAAAATAATTATGTAAATAAAGTGTAACAAATACAATTTTGATTGAAAGAGTTTCTTTCATTCAATAAAATTCATCATTTAATTGAAATACATATATAAGATGTATCCGAACGCTTAAACAATAAAAACTTAAAGTCTAAGACGAAAATAACATAAATTTTAAACTATAGTTGTATGTAAATTAAATAGTTGGAATGCCTACAACTTTGTTAATACGTCTAATTGTATCTCTCACCCCACTTTAGTTTAAGTGTTTTTTTCTGTGTACTTGAAAATCACGAGAGTAATAAATAAAAGAAAATTGCATTAATAAATATTGTTCAATAATTTTTAAAATATTATCATGCACTACCAAATAATTATCTAACCAAATGAATTTTGGTTAGATACCTAAAAATAACAAATTTAAATTTTAAATGTTATAATTGTTATTTTACAATAGATATTTTCTTAATTTATGATGGATTAAATGTTATTTACAAGTTAACAGGTATAATTGCGAATTTATCATAAATATTTTATCTTATCGACCCCTTACTGTACTCAAATGCATTTATAGTTTTTTAACGTAATAAAAATTACATATCATTTTATTGTTATCATTTTGTCTCAACGACTCTGAATTGTGCTTATAAACATTTACCGTGTTTAAATTTAGTAAAAAAATACATACGCTTTTATTTTTACAAATCGATTATCAACAGATTATAAAAGTTGTAATATAATAAAAATATATACGATTTAAACATAATTATAAATAATTAAATATATAATAATTTACAGATATTAATATTGGAAAGAAAATATTATATATTAATAAAGATATTAATGGAAGAAAGATAATATTTAATAGATATTAATAAAGGTATTTATGATTAAATTTACTCATGTTGTCATATTAGATATATAATAGATATAATAGATTTTTCTTGGGTAGGCACTCTATATCTCTTTTGGACCGGTCAATTCCACTCTGTTTCTTGTACGTAATTTTTTTTGACAGAATATACTTACTCGTAGATGAATTGTAACAAGATACAATATTTATGAAAGGAATTTTTTTCATTCAAAAATCTTATCATCCAACTAAAGGACTTGAAAATGTTCCCTAAAGTTTAAACAATAAGGTCTTAATGTCTGAGAAGAGAACACCAGTTTTACTTCAATCAACAAAGATATCTGTCATCCGATCCAAATCCACAAAACGCTACAAAACACGCCTGAAATTATAAAAAGAATAAAATAATAAGTTACTAAAATATGTCTAATAAAAAAACATAATATATATATACATATCTCAATATATGAAGAAAAGTCATCTAATATGACACAAAATCATCATTTAACGACATATAATAAACATCATATATGGTCAAAACGCTATAAAAATTAGCATTGCCTCATAGAAGATCACATATGATACTAAAATTCTTCAAAAAAGTTATATTTGAAAGATTTAAAAACAGATCTGACTGATATGAAATAGATCTGAAAGATATAAAAATAGAAAATTTTAAAGTTAAAATTTTTAAAAAATATTAATAAGAAATATAAGAATATTTTTCTATATAATAGAAGAAATTTTTTGGAATAAGGGAGAGGAAAAGAGAGAGGAGAGGGAGGGGAGGTGAAGATTTTTGAAATTAGGGTTGAGGGAGAAGGAGAGGGAGAGGGAGAGGGAATGCGTTTCTTTTACGTAATTTGTAATCCCTTCCTTCTCTTTTAGTTGTTTACTTGCGGTCAAATTTACTCATCTTTTACGGTAATATTAATATAATATATAATTAAAAAAAAATAAAATTTTATATTGTTAAAAAGTATACATAATCTATTTTTTAATTTTTCAAAAATACAAAAGAATAATTTTTAATTATTAGTAAAAAATTAGTCAATTTGATCAAAAAAAGTTAAAATGGACATCTATTTAGAGACGGAGAAGTATATATAAAAAACTGAGGTAGAGAACACAAAAATGGATTTCTCTACTAAAATGTAGCACGGTAGCCCGCAGACTTGATTCTCAAAAAGTATTAAATTAAATATATTCAATCT
>QRFB01001255.1:56626-69616 GCA_008931105.1 Oenanthe javanica | reverse complement strand
GACTACATGACATTATAAAAGCAGCACTTTGATTTTATTAGTAAAGAGACTTTCATCATCTCTGTAATTCAATGATATTTTTATAAGAGAGAGCATTTACTGTAAAACAAAAAGTGAGAGAGAGGATCAGTTGAATCTAGCTTTAATTGTTGTATTTATTGTTCAACTGATCATGATGCTTTTATGAATGTTGTAGCAAATCCATCAATGAATATAATGATATATTCTTGAAATTCTGTGTCATCATTTATTACCTGCATATTGTTTATTCTCTCATTAATTTTAAACAGTTGTATTCACCCCCCCCCCCTCTACAACACTTTGGACCTAACACTTACACCCAATTGATTTTCTATGTGGAGACAATAACGTTATATCCCATGTTTGGTTCATTTTTAGAAATTCTAATTCATCATTCATTATATCAATCTAGTCTTGTTCCTTAACATCTTGACTAAAGAACATTGGATCTGAGTGATTTGATATGAATGCAAGAAAATTATGAAATGCATGAGATATGGACAGAGGTGGTACAACCATTACACTTGCAGCAGTAAGAAAAGCATAGTTTATGTAATCTTATATCCAAGATGGATGTTTTTTTTGTATGTTGGATTATCTAAGATATGGGGCAACAACTAGTGGCGTGGTAGTTTAGTCTGTTTCATCTTCTTTCGTTGTGTTTGAGATGTTCTTGAGCCAATTGTGGCATCAGTTAAAGTCTAGTCAAACTAGACATTTCGAACTCGATCATCATCACACAAGGTTGTTTGAGATGTTGGCAAGGTTGTCGGTAAAGGAAACATCTATGAATTAGAGTAATTTTTATTTAAGGAAAAAATTATCTCATAAAATATGACATCTAGAAACAAATAACTCATTTATAACCATGTTCAATAGACTATACCCTTTCTTACTACATGGGTACTTAATAAACACAAATCGTACTCCCCTTGCATCAAACTTATAATCTTTAATACAATCAGTATTATATATAAAAATGCCAAATAACTTAAAATTGGGTTTGGAAACATAGATTTAATTTCAAGTTATAAATTTTAAATGACAGAATTTGAGTTGGAATTTCAAATTCTCATATTCGTACTAATATTTGAATGCCTTGGAATTCAAATGAAATCCAAATCTAAATTTTTATGTTTACCCAAACATGTAATTTGATCAAATCCATAATTTTAAATGAAATCCATGTTCCCAAACAGACCACAGAAAAATTACAATCGACAATACAAAAATGCAATTTTATAAAAGGAGTAGAGAAGTTTAGAGTTATACTTAGTATCCTATTTAAGATGTAAACGGATGTTAAAACGCAATCTACCCAAGAGCTTAATGATAGTCTTGCTTAAAACCTAAGTGTCCTATTCATCTCAAGAATATTTATGTGTTTTATTTCTGCTCGAGTGTTCTGTTGTGCAGTGTAAGATCATGTTATTTGACACTCAAACCCATTTTCTATATATATAAAATCACATATTTTAACCACAAATAACAAATCATTGTTTGATCTGATCACTTTTATTACATCATTGAAGTGAGTTTTCACTTGTTGATAAAATGCCATCATTATGTCTACATATTCTATTTTTTTAAGAGATACATCAATGTTACTCTGTTGCACTCTTGTAGTCATCAATGATTGTAAGAAAAATATTTGAACTTTCCTCTTCTTAAAACCTTATAAAGCCCCATATATCAATATGCACCAGATTGGATGTTTGTGCAACATGTGATTTTCTTATGAAAATAGTTTTTTTGTGAACATCACTCTGAGACATGTGACACATAACTGAAGTGGAGACTTCAAGAGTGCTTTCAACCATTTTATATGATGTATTGTCAAAGTAAAGGTGTGTCCAAGCCTTTGATGCCATAATGTGCATTCAGTTGTATCACTTTCTTAGATTTTACAGTTTTTATATTAGACATAAGTGTTTAATCGAAGCACAATCCAACTCCTTATCATTTGTCAAGTAGTTTAGTCCATGTCTCATCTTGCCACTTCATATCACTTCTTTGGTATTCAAATTCACAATCACACAAGTACCATGATGAAACACAATTTTACAATTGCTTTCTTTTTCTAATTTACGAATCGACAAAAGATTGTGGGTGAACTATGGAACAAATAGGATGTTATACAGAGTCAACCCATTTTGAAGGACAACATCACTAATATATGTGATCATAGGTAGAGACTTCAGTTGGTAAACTAATGTTAAAATGAGATAAAGCCAATTCAACATTCCTCAAGCTTGATAAGGAAGATGTTATTTAGTTAGAGCCTCTGAAATCAATATTCGACTTCGTTGCTTCATATTTTCTGGTTCTTGTTGTTCATCATTCATAAGAATCCACATTCTAGACTTCTGGTTCATCGTACATTTCTAACCCTCCTTGTGGTTTTGGAAGCAATTTCAACATATGTTCCATTTGTTAGGTGTCATCGACCGTTGATCTGTATAAGTTTCTTCGGCATTATTGGCCATTTTTGGATCATCAGCTTTGTGTAAGGACCATCTCACGATGTTCGTTAAGGTTCTTTATTGTATAGGTCATCGATACTTGTAATGTCATCTATTATAATCTTTCATAGACCAATATATTTTAGTTGAATGACCTTTTCCTCCACATGTTGTGCAAAAATTCAAACCTGCAGTAGTGCATTTGCTATACATTGCAAAGATATCCTAATCAAGTAATGTTTTCCCAGTTACACAGTAGAAGGGGATTTGAATATTTGTGTGCTCTTTTTTCCTGATTAAAATCAACTCAATGTAAATTAAAACCTTGAATTAAGAACAAAGAACAAACACAAAGATATGAATGAATACTGTTTGTATTATTGATGTATGAATACAAACTCTCCTAGGGTGTATACAAACCCTGACAGCTTCTCAGTATTTCTCACAACAACTCTCTTTTTCTATATGCTCTCTTAAACTTCGACAAATAAATTAGGTTACCTAGAGTGTTTATATAGAGAGCTCCCTATCAACATAAAATCAAATTACAATAATTGACAATTTTATTCTGTAATTCTCCTTCCTTCCCATAGCATATCTACAAATATATTTACCTTTATCTTCAAAGACTTTAATTTATTGTAATCACCTTCCAAATTTAGCTTCATCTTTATAGACTCTGAAAATCTTCAGACTCTGATGATCTACAGTCTCTGACAGACTATAGACTCTGATAGTCTATAGACTCTGATCAACTCCCAGACTCTAATATGCATCCAGACTCTGGTTTTACTTCTCTTGAAAATCTTCTAAGAACAAATGCCCTTGATACCTGTACATGGACTAACTAGACTCTGATTTACATTTACATTGATCAGAGACTAGATAGATGTATTCTATTACAAATATATCTATGTTAGACTCTGTTATAGTATTTTGTACATCATCAAATGAATATATTCGTAACAATTTTCCCATATTTATGCTTTGTAAAATGTAAGCATAAATCAAGGTTTGATAATGTCAAAACTAAAGAATGAAATAATTAATATAGAACAGTATAAAATTTACAAGGAAAAATAATTACTTCTCAATTGATCTTCTCAAATGCTGAATTGTTCTTCAAAAATGACTTCAACATATTCTCTTCTACATTATCTAGAGCTTCACTAATAAACTTCTTTAACTTGATCATCTCCTCATTTTCACACTTAATTTCACAATAAGTTGCTCACAAATCATTTGCACTGCACTCTAGTTCTTTTAAATCCTTAAGCATCAGAACATTGATCTTTCTTTCCATAGGTTGAAACCTAAAGTAGTAACCCACACCTTCTTGAAATTTAATCTCCTTTGCTTCTAGAGGCATATCTTGATCCTTCCCTTCAGTATCAACCTATTTCAAGGAAAATTTGCTCATATGCTTGTTTGCTTGTCTATGTAGAGTTAGCTTCCTGTCAATCTATATGAACCATTTATTGGTCACTTCTCTCCTACTCCTATTCACCTCAGCTGCTATTGATAGAAGAAATATGATATATTGCAACTCTTCAACCTGTTTAAAGAATATCAAATTTTGATGGCTTATCCACCTTACAGTTCCTCCACTCAGAAAATATATCAGTATCTCATTTTTCACCTTTTCAGTTCCACCCTGTCCTCCTGGCAACTTTATTTCAAAAACATTGTAGACAATTTGAGCAGACACCACTATATAGATAGAAGGTTTGATGGTTGAGAGTTTTACCTGCATTACCTGTGGATACACCATTGCAGGTAGACTCTTTTTCTTGTCATCTATTCTCTTAATATCAAAGAATATCCTCCTTTATTGCTTATATGCATGCACACAACAATCATCTGCCATCCTGGATGACATGTTAGAAATGAAGTGATTAAGGAGAATCATAAGAAATCTATAATAATAGACTTTTTTACTCCCCTATCGCACATTGTTCAATTTTTCTCCCATTTGAGTGAGCAACATATCACCAATGTTGATCACCTTATCAAATAAGAGACTATGGCCAATTTGATCAAAGAAAAATGACCATTCTTTCCTCAAATATGGCCTAGTAATCTTGCTTATGTTGTCTAAGATAGCAGTATATTTTAGTGACTTAAACATGCTTTTCATTTCATCATTAGACACAACATTATCGAAAAGAGTTTTAATAGGTAACTTAAACACAAAGTTTATAATGTCAGCAGTGACATCAAACGTAATATCACCAAAGGTAAACATAATTTTACCTGGTTGATCCTGAGTAGGATCAACAACCTTAGCAGTATTCCATGCCTGGGAGACAACATCCATGTTAAGCTCGGTTTGTTCAAAAAATCCATCACTAGGTAGTAATCAGTGTCTACCCCCTTCTTATCTCCAATAGCTACAACATGATTGGTGGTCATGAATTCAAAATCCCCAAAAATGAAGGTGATAGATTTGGGTCCCCTCATAACAGTTGATTGAGCAGCCATTGAAGTTGTTGAGATGAAGTGATGAAAATACATGAAGGAAATTTGCTAGGGTTCGTGAATAGCTCTGAAAGTATTTTTGCCTTAAAAAATAAATTGCAATAAACAAGTGAGTAAAATGTATGTAAAATTTTGTATTGTGTTAACCTTGCATACAGTACACACAAGTCTACAGCCTGTATCAAGTAAAAAGTAATTGTTACCGCCTATTTCTAATCATTTGAACGGTTCAAAAATAATTAGAGTCTGCAGGTGCGAATATTAATCGTTTCATAGTCTAAGTGCTATAGTCTTCAGAGTCTACAGACTCTCAGTGTCTACAGACCCGTCAGAGTCTTNTCTAATAAAGTGATACCTGACATCAATGTGCTTTGTTCTGGAGTGTTGGACTGGATTCTCTGCAATTTTAATAGCACTAGTATTATCACAATACATAGGAATATTTGAGAATGTTAGTCCATAATCAAGTAATTGATTTCTCATCCACAGAATTTGAGTACAACAACTTCCAGCGGCTATGTATTCAGCCTCAACTGTTGAGGTTGATACAGTCTGTTGTTTCTTGTTAAACCAAGAAATTAACCTGTTGCCAAGAAATTGGCATTCGTCTGTTGTGCTTTTTCTGTCCACTTCGCATCCTGCATAATCAGAGTCTGAATAACCAATTAATGAAAAATCAGACTCTCTAGGATATTAAAATTCAAGAATTTGTGCACCCTTGAGATATCTGAAAATTCTTTTCATAGCTATCAAATGTGATTCTCTAGGGTCAGCTTAAAATCTAGCACATAGGCATGTTGCAAATATTATATCTGGTCCACTAGCAATTAAATATAACAATGAGCCAATCATACCTCTATAGCTAGTGTTGTCAACTTTCTTACCCTTTGGCTTAGAGTCTAGCTTAGTGGCAGTTGACATGGGAGTTTTGGCTATAGCACAATCTTACATATCAAACTTCTTCAATAGTTCTTTAACATACTTTGATTGATTGATGAAAATTCCATCATTAGTCTGTTTGGCTTGAAGTCCCAAAAAGAAGTTCAACTCTCTCATCATGCTCATTTCATAATTTGACTGCATTAATTTTCTAAACTTTTCACAGAGTTTTTCATTAGTAGAACCAAATATAATATCAACATAAATTTGGACCAGTAAAATATCACCTTTATTTTTTCTGATAAAGAGAGTTTGTCAATGGTACCTCAAAATAAACCATTTTTATAAAGAAATTTGGATAGAGTTTCATACCATGCTCTAGGTGCTTTCAAACCATAAAGTGTCTTGTCTAACCTGTAGACATTATCAGGATATTTTGGATCAAAAAATCCTAGTGGTTGCTCCGCATATATTTATTCTTCCAATTTTCCATTCAAGAAGGCACTTTTGACATTCATATGATAGACTTTGAATTTTGAATGGGCTGCAAATGCAAGAAATATTCTGACAACTTTCAGTCTTGCTACTGGTTCAAAGGTTTCATCATAGTCAATTCCTTCCTCCTGAGAGTATCCTTTTACAACTAGCCTTGCTTTGTTTCGAATCACAGTTCCATTCTCATAAAGTTTGTTTCTGAGCACCCACTTTGTACCAACAATTGATCTATCTCTGGGTCTTGGTACAGGTTTTCACACTTTATTTCTCTCAAATTCATTCAATTCCTTCTTGCATTGTAATAATCCAATCAGGGTCTTACAAAGCTTCTACAATTTTATTGGGTTCATTCATTGAGAGAAAAAAGTTGTAAAGACATTCATTTTGAGTGGCTTTTCTAGTTTGCACACCACTCTCAGGATCACCAATTATCAAATCAGAAGTGTGATACCTTGCCCATTTTCTAGCTGGTGGAAGATTTGTTCTGGAACTTGAAGCTCCCCTTATATTATTGGCATTTCATGTTTGTGAGGGAAATTCAAATGAAGAGGCTCCCCCTGAGTTGCTTGACTCTGAAAAGGATTCAGAGTTACCTGATTCAGACCTTGATAAGTTAGACTCTAAAGAACTTGATTCTGTCTGTCTAGACTCTATTTGGGTAGACCCTGAACTGTTAGACTCTGAGTTGATTGGAGTTGAATTTTCTGGCTCCCTCTCAGAGTGTGCAGGTTCTTGTGTTGTTTCAAGAGTTGTTTTAGACTCTTCATCCTCATCATCTTCATCTATCTCAGAACTTTTAAGATTTTCAAATTTCAGTGTTGTAGACTTTGACTCATCCTACAATCTTGTAATCTTTTTGTCAACAAATGCAACATGAATAGATTCGATAACAATTCTGGTTCTCAGATTAAAGACTCTGAATGCCTTTGTATTTGGTGCATATCCAAGAAAGATTGCTTCATCAGTCTTGACTTCAAATTTGCTTAGCTTTTCAGGATATACTTTCAGTACAAAGCACTTGCAACCAAATATGTGAAAGTATTTTACACTTGGCTTCTTGTCCTTCACCATTTCATAGGGAGTTTTTCCATGTATATTTATCAAGGTATAGTTTTGAGTGAAACATGTTGTATTGACTGCCTCAGCCCAGAAATATACTGGTAGTTTAGACTCTACCAACATTGTCCTGGCAGCTTCTATGAGTGCTCTATTCTTTCTCTCCACAACTCCATTTTGTTGGGGTGTTCTTGGTACAGAAAATTGTTGAGTAATTCCCTTTTATGCACAATATTCCTCCATGATTGCATTCTTGAATTCAATACAATTGTCACTTCTTAGTATTCTCACAGTCTTCTTTGATTTAGTTTCCAGAAATCACATTTACTGGACATAATAAATAAAAATGTAATATATAAAAGGGTTCAGAAATGGTGTTTATTGTCTTGCTCTTGAAAGATGTTTTCCTTTTCTTTCCAAGTTAACATGCTTCACAAAGTCCATCTTGCACAAAGTCAACCTATGGTAATCCTCTCACAAGACTCTGGCTTACCAACTTGTTGAGTGTCTTGAAATTGATGTGTGATAGTTTCTTGTGCCATTTCCATCTTTCTTCAGTTGAGGCCTTACTATATAAACATGTGACTTCCTTGTGATTGCAATCTTCCAAGCTGGCTTCATATATGTTATCATGTGTATGCCCTTTGAAAACTAAAATACATGTTTCTTTGTGAGTTACAAGACACTCTTTGTTGTCAAAGCCAGTATGATAACCTTTATCTCTAAGTTGACTAATGCTTATCAAGTTGTGTTTTAAACCATCAACTAGAGCTACTTTTTCAATGATGATATTACTAAAAACAATCTTATCATATCCTAGTGTTTTTCCTTTGTTGCCATCTCCAAAAGATACTTCTGGGCCAGCCATCTCCACAAAGTCTGTAAGTAGGGATTTCTTTCCAGTCATGTGTCCTCAGCATCCACTGTACAGGATTAGGGTTACTTTCTTTACCCTGGTTCCCTGCATACAGATAGCAACTAGTTAGATGTTTTGAGGACCTAAACTGTTTTGGATCCTTTCTTACTAACTTCGGGTGAAACAGGCTTAGCATTCTACACTTTTGTTTTACCTGTCTCCTTTGTTGCCTTAGACTCTGGTGGAGTCTTGATAGTGTCATACCAACTTTTATCAATTGAAGATTTTAGCTCATAAAATTTTTAATACAAATCATGATAGTCCCTACACATATAAATTGAATGATATATACTGCCAGAGTGATAACAAGATTTCTGTGGAATGTAGTGACCAGTCAGAGTCTGAGGAGATTTAGATTCTGATTTGTTCTCAATCTTTGTTTTACAATCTAAGGCTAGATGGTTGTGGTTTCCACATCTATAACATTTCTTTCTAGGAGCATTAGGATCCTTTTTTATAATTATTGGCCTTATTAATGCCTTCCTTACCATTCCTATTCTTCCTGGCCTTGCCAGACTCTGGTAAGTTCTCTAGCTTTCCTTTAGCTTAGACTTTGACAGGTACCCTATATTTATGTATTTCCTAAGTTTCTTTTCTCCTGAGTCATCTGTCTTTTTGTCAACAGCAGGGGGGATTATTGACAGATGAATTTTGTGGTTTCTTTAGATAACTCAGTCTTAACTTCAGAAGTCACAAATTTAACATGAGTGAAGGTGTTCTTGTCCTTAGTCTTATTAACTTGGCTAGCTTCTTCATTGTTATCATTCTCAATAATAGGTCTTTTGCCTTGAATCTTGTCATAGCCTAGACCAGTAGTTTGACAAACATTTTGATTATTGAGAATTTCCTGAACTTTTCTTCTAGAGTCTGTCCACACTTTGAAATTAAGCCTTTCTTCTTCTAGTTCTTTTCTAACATAAACATATGACTTTAAGATTTCATCATGGTTGTATTTATACTTCTCAGAATCCTTTTTATATTCTTCTATAAGAACTAATTCAGACTCTAGGTGGTTATTTCTACTCATTAAGATTAGGTTTTCTTCTGTTAAAATATCATTGTCATTAGTGAGTGATCTAAAGTTAGTTATTAACTTTTTAATCTTACTTTGAACAATCTTCATACCATCAGAGTCTAAATTAAGTAAAGATTCAGCAGTAAAGATTGATACTTGAGATTTAGGAGATGAGGGTTCTTTAGGAGATTCTGATTTTTCTGAGGAGTTAGTCATCAATGCTAGATTTTCATAATCTATTTCATCCTCTAAGCTTGAATCTGCCCAATCATTTCCTGTTGAGATGAGTGCTTTTCCCTTGCCTTGATTTTTAACCTTTCTACACTCACTAGCAAAATGCCCCAATATTCCATAGTTGAAATACTTGACTTTTGCCTTGTCAAGCTTGATTATGGTGCTCTTGCTTTTCTCAACTTTTTCATCCTCCTTTTTGAATGTTGGCCTCTTGTTAAATTTTCCTTTTCTTTTGTTGAATTTCATCCTCTTGAAATTCTTAGCAAACATTGCCATCATTTGACTCAAATCAATCTCATCATCAGAATTAGAGTTTGTGTCAGTAGACTCCGACTCAACAACAGTTTTACCCTTCTTCTTTAATTCTTTGATCCTTGTTTCCTTGGGTTCTTCCTATTGTTCTTTGTCAAACTCCATTATGAGTGCCATGGATTTTACCTTTCTAGTCTTCTGGTTCTTTCTCTGTTGCATCTCTAAATCATATGTCTTAAGTCTTCCATACAATTCTTCTAGAGTTATTTCATCTAAATCTCTAACTTCCCTTATTGCAGTTATTTTGTTGTCCCACTCTTCAGGAAGGGCTCTCAAAAACTTGGTGTTTGTATCTTCAGAATTATAAACCTTACCAAGTATAGTCATCTCATTCAAGAGTACTCATACATCTCAGTGATAGATTCTCCAGATTTTGCCTCAAAGTACTCATACTCCTGAATTAGCAGAGACCTTGATTTTTTATGTGCAGACAATAACGTTATCTCACATGTTTGGTTCATATCTATAAATTCTAATTCATCATTCATTCTATCAATCTAGTGTTGTNCCATAAAATCATGACTTAGAATAATCTCAAGCTTCCAACTTTGTTGCGCCTAAGTAAAGATTGTTGTTCTTCACACTAGGTTCCTCCTTTGTAGGCACCACCAAATGTAGTTTCACTTGCTTTAATAACTATCTTCAATTCTTGAAGTAACAACTACTTGGATTTCACTCTTCTGGCTTGATCAACTGATTTTTTTCTAATTAATCAGGTCAATTCTTTTCTTGATGTGCTGACGCTTAGTGCACTGGTCTGGTTCACAAACGACTAACACTGAATTGAATTCCCTTGATTCCTGTTATGTTTCAGCTGACTAACTTTGGACTGTTTCATTGCTTCTGATCACTGAAAACCTTTGACAACTATACTTAAATCATTGCACTGTCTTTAGACTGAAATCTACTGAACACTTAGTTGTTGCTGAGGCCTGAACATAGTAATGAACTTCTCTCGCTGTCATTCAGTAAACTTTACATCTTGATTGCTCTGCAGTGATGTATGTATTATTTCTGTTTGCATGTCCTTCTGGATTCCTGTGCTGCATATTAGTATTATTTATCTGTCTTTGTTTCTTAGTTGAGTTATCGTTATCACTATTACATACTACGTTACATTATGCCTTACAATCTCCCCCTATTTGTTTGTTAGAGTTCGACAAGCAAATCCTGTGAGAGGATAACTCAACTGATACTTACAAGAAAAAGGTAAAGTGTGGAAAGACAGTAAATAATATTAAATACATTATGGATTAGATTTTTCATTTCCAGATTTCTTGTGTACAATAGAAGTTTGGTCCTCTAGCCTGAATAGATAATTCTATGATCTTCTTCTTCTTTGTACAGAGTCTTGCCTGTGTTTAGATCTTGTTTCAGAGTAATGCTTTCTTAGCTCTTCTTCCTTTTCTTCTAACCTTGCCTTCACTAAATCTCTAGCTTCCACTTCAAGAGTGTTGACAGGAGGTGGATCTTCTAATTTCTTCAAAATCTCAGAGAGAAACGCCGTTGAATTTATCTTGGAGATTGACTCGAAGGCCAGAGATTGTCTCTTTGAAAACACGAACACTGTTATTCTTTTTGGAAAGCCTTTAACTCTGTCAGTGTCATGCATCGACTCTTCTGCCAGTTTCTCCCTTAGAACATCTTCAATCATCCTCAAAGCCTTCTTGTCTGATTTGACAGTGGATCTCTTTACCCTTGAGAAGACTTTTCGGATTGTTTCAGAATTGTTTCTCCTTAGTCTTGATAAATCCTTCTTCTTATCTACTCCATTCTTCTTGAATAGGAAGTATTTTGTTCCATTAGGCTCTGTCTGAATACAAGGTTCAGAATCTTTTATGGTTTCAAGTACTTCTGTGCCGTCCTCTCTTCTTACAAACTCTGGTTCTTGATAGTATCTGGTCGTTTCCATTAGGTATCTTCCTGATGTTTTAATTGCTCTGTTCAGTCTGAATGCATAGATCAACTCAGCAGCATATAAATCTTCTTGAGTTCTGTTCTTCTTGCTTCTGAGTCTCCCTTCTACATACCGCATGAACATTTCATGGCTTGAATCCAGACATTCATCTGTCAACGTTAAGTTGTGAAGAGTTGTTGCTTTGTAGTACTTGACCACCGGAGGCTTCTCAAATGCTTCGACACCGATCTCTATTATTTTCTTCTCAATTAGATCTCTCAGTATCTCATTTGTTTTGTTCCCTCCAAAGATGACTTTCCTCTTTAGCACGTATAACTCCACTATGTTCATCTTTTCGAAGCTCTTTGTTGACAGAATCCTCGATCCCAGTGATGTTGAATTGATGTACATTTTCCAACCGGATTTTAAGGCACTTACTGACACGCTTGTTATTTCATCTGAAAGCATAGCATAGAACTCATGAACATCTTCACAATTTTCTTTCAGGGTTCTGAAAAGGTCAAGGACTTCTCTGTCTTTCTTTTGAGTTAATGTCAACTCTTTCTTTTTGAGCAGATTCCTTGCTTCATCCCAATCAGGACCAACTTTTGATTCAATGTCCTTCATTCTATTCCTTCTTTCAAGTGCGTGTTGGACTCTTTTCCATTTTCTCTTCATTAATTCTTGAGCTTGATCTATGTCTTGAGTAATAACTTCATCTATACCAACTAGAAGACAGTCATTATCAAAAGCATCTTCTTCAGCAAACTCTTCCTCAACATCTATTCCAGCGGCCTTTGCTGTTTCCTCTATTTCTTTTTCAGTTGGAATCTCCATTGGCACATAGGGTTCACGAATTTCTCCTTCTTCAAGTTGCCTCGCTCCAGGCCTATAAAAGAAATCTGTCTCCCCCTGAGCTGTATATTCCAATATCATTTCAGCTCCAACTTCTTTTTCTTGTATTGTTCTCTCCCCCTCAGTTGGGTTATCCTCCTTGCTGATAGGAGTAATCTGAGCTGTTGAAGTTGATTGAGTAGAAATAGGGACTTTCTGAGCTAATAGTTGTTTAACTAAATCTTTGATTTCTTTCATTTCCGTGTTCTGCCGCTCCTGCACCTCCAAGATCTTTCTTAAAGAAAAGTGAAGTTCAGTTACCTGGGCCTCCAGATTTAGAATCCTTTGGCTATGTGCAGTGTGTGCTATGTGTGAGGTGTTTATTTGGGTA
>QRFB01001255.1:32552-46833 GCA_008931105.1 Oenanthe javanica | reverse complement strand
TCTCGCTGTCATTCAGTAAACTTTACATCTTGATTGCTCTGCAGTGATGTATGTATTATTTCTGTTTGCATGTCCTTCTGGATTCCTGTGCTGCATATTAGTATTATTTATCTGTCTTTGTTTCTTAGTTGAGTTATCGTTATCACTATTACATACTACGTTATGTTATGCCTTACATTGTTCCTTAACATATTGACTAAAGAACATTGGATCAGAGTGATTTGATATGAAGGCAAGAAAATTATGAAATGCAGGAGATATGGACAGAGGTGGTACAACCATTACACTTGCAACAGTCTGAAATGCATAGTTTATGTAATCTTACATCCGAGATGGAGGTTTTCTTTGTATGTTGGATTATCTAAGATATGGGGCAACAACTAGTGGCGTGGTAGTTTAGTCTGTTTCATCTTCTTTCGTTGTGTTTGAGATGTTCTTGAGCCAATTGTGGCATCAGTTAAAGTCTAGTCAAACTAGACATTTCAAACTCGATCATCATCACACAAGGTTGTTTGAGATGTTGGCAAGGTTGTGGGTAAAGGAAACATCTATGAATTAGAGTAATTTTTATTTAAGGAAAATATTGTCTCATGAAATATGATATCTAGAAACAAATAACTCATTTATAACCATATTCAATGGACTATACCCTTTCTTTGGAAACTTAGATTTCATTTCAAATTATGGATTTCAAATGACAGAATTTGAGTTTTCATTTCGAATTCTTATATTTGTACTAATATTTGAATGCCTTGGAATTCAAATAAAATCCAAATCAAAATTTTTATATTTACCCAAACATGTAATTTGATCAAATCCATAATTTTAAATGAAATCCATGTTCCCAAACAGACCATAGGAAAATTACAATCGACAATACAAGAATGCAATTTTATAAAAGGAGTAGAGAAGTTTAGAGTTATACTTACTATCCTATTTCAGATGTAAACGGATGTTAACGCGCAACCTCCCCAAGAGCTTAATGATAGTCTTGCTTGAAATCTAAGTGCCCTACTCATCTCAAGAATATTTCTGTATTTTATTTCCGCTCGAGTGTTCTATTATGGAGTGTAAGAGCTGATGATTTGACACTCAAACCGATTTTATATATATATATATAATGACATATTTTAACCATAAATTTTAAATCATTGTCCGATCTGATCACTTTTATTACATCATTGAAGTGAGTTTCCACATGTTGATAAAATGCCATCATTATGTCTACATATTCTGATTTTTTTAAGAGATACACCCAGGTTACTCTGTTGCACTCTTGTAGTCATCAATGATTGTAAGAAAAATATTTGAACTTCCCTCTTCTTAAAGCCTTATAAATCCCCATATATCAGTATGCACCAGATTGAAGGGTTGTGCAACATGTGATTTTCTTATGAAAATAGTTTTTTTGTAAACTTCACCTTGAGACATGTGACACATAACTGAAGTGGAAACTACAAGAGTGCTTTCAGCCATTTTATATGATTCATTGTCAAAGTAAAGGTTTGTCCAAGCCTTTGATGCCATAATGTGCATTCAGTTATATCACTTTCATAGATTTTACAGTTTTTGTATTAGGCATAAGTGTTTAATCGAAGCACAATCCAACTCCTTATCCTTTGTCAAGTAGTTTAGTCCATGTCTCATTTTGCCACTTCATATCACTTCTTTGGTATTTGAATTCACAATCATACAAGTACCATGATGAAACACAATTTTACAATTGCTTTTTTTTTCTAATTTACGAATCGACAAAAGATTGTGGGTGAACTATGGAACAAATAGGATGTTATACAGAGTCAACCCATTTTGAAGGACAACATCACTAGTATATGTGATCGTAGGTAGAGACTTCAGTTGGTAAATTAATGTTAAAATGGGATGAAGTCAATTCAACATTCCTCAAGCTTGATAAGGAAGAGGTTATTTAGTTAGAGCCTCTGAAATCAATATTCGACTTCGTTGCTTCATATTTTCTGGTTCTTGTTGTTCATCATTCCTAAGAATCCACATTCTCGACTTCTAGTTCATCATACATTTATAACCCTCCTTGTTGTTTTGGAAGCAATTTCAACATATGTTCCATTTGTTAGGTGTCATCGACGGTTGATCTGTATAAGTTCCTTCAGCATTATTGGCCATTTTTGGATCATCAGCTTTGTGTAAGGACCATCTCACGATGTTGGTTAAGGTTCTTTATTGTATAGGTCATCGATACTTGTAATGCCATCTATGATAATCTTTCATAGACCAATATCTTTTAGTTGAATGACCTTTGCCTCCACATGTTGTGCAAAGATTCAAACCTGTAATATATTTCCCTTTTATCTTCCTTCCCATAGCATATCTACAATATATTTGCCTTTTATCTTCGATGACTTTCATTTTCTGTAATCACCTTCAAAATTTAGTTTCATCTTTATAGACTCTGAAAATCTTCAGACTCTCATGATCTACAGTATCTGATAGACTATAGACTCTAATCAACTCCCAGACTCCGATATGCATCCAGACTTTGGTTTTACTTCTCTTGAAAATCTTCTAAGTAAAAATGCTCATGATACATGTACAAGGACTAACTAGACTCTGATTTACATTTACATTGATCAGAGACTAGAGAGACTTATTCTATTATAGATATATCTATGCTAGACTCTGTTCTAATAGTTTGTACATCATCAAATGAATATATTCCTAATAGTTAACGATAAAATTCTTAACACATCTCGTCACGACTCTTCTTGTTGTATTGCAGCACAAGTCATCTCTACAGATAGTAAAGGGCACAATAGTAACAATTTTCTTATTTCTGGTCCATACATATCATCAGACCATTCAAAAATTGAAACAGTTTGGACTCCTCTTTCATGGTTTCAATAGGCTTTAATAAGGTTGTAATTTATGGAGTTATAGTAGTGATAGAAGGAAAAAAAATCATTGATTCAATTTCATCCCACAAACTACTCAAGTTAGTGAAATAATCGAGTATCCCCCGTTGACCTACTTTTGTAGATAAAATCTTGTTTTCTGTGATTTCAGATGCAGTGTTGATGAAGAAAACATACGTTTTTATAATGTCATAGATATTACCGGAGATCCAAGAAATGACCATGTTGTTGCAAGTATCCAGTTGGCTGGCTTCTGTTGAATCTAGTCTCGATAAACCTAGTTCCTTTTTTACGGAGAGTTAAATTTCAAATGACTATATCCATGCCCCATAGTCACTAGCACCATGTAATTTAATCAGAATAATACATTGTGTATCATTTCCTGCATGTAAAAAAGGTTTTGGAAATGTGTGTAAAAGGTTTTTCCACTTGATGCCATATATAGCTATAAAAATAAGTTATTTCAAGGATACAACTTGCCTACCCAGGCTATGAGAGTGACAACATAGTTAAAAAAAAATAAAATCTATTTTATGAAACACTCTTTTCTAAGAAAAGCATTCAAATGTGAGCTCTGAATTAACAAAACTAATTTAAATAAAGTATAAGAAGCTATGAAAAGAGAAGATAGAGCAGTCAATGTGCAACTGGTATATTGATTCTTCAAAAATTAACACATACAAATATGAGCCAATAAATTGTTTGTAGAGTCCTTATATGCTCCCTCAATGTACACTAAATTATGTGTGGTTGTCCCTCATTTATAAAATAGTTTATAATAAAATAGTGATTAAGGCCTACGAAGAAGTGACTCACACAGCACTAAATTATATGTGTGGTTGTCCCTCATGAATTGTATGAATGAGATATTAAAACAAAAAGGTGACAACAATTACAAGCTTCTACATATGGGGAAACAAATATTTCAAAGATTAAGATAACTTTCTACTCAAATCACCGCCCCTTTTCATTTGCACTACCCCATATATGACTTTCACCAACACATTTGTTGGTGTTATAAACTAAAATGTACCTTAAATGACTTAAAATTGATATAAGGTAACATATTTTTTTAGCGTTGCAATTAATGTCATCCAACATTACCTTAGATAAAATTAGGTTTCTATTGTAACACAAATTATGATGTTGAAGGGAACCATCAGATTCATTAGATATCAAATTAA
Source organism: Oenanthe javanica (assembly GCA_008931105.1). Lineage (NCBI taxonomy): Eukaryota > Viridiplantae > Streptophyta > Magnoliopsida > Apiales > Apiaceae > Oenanthe > Oenanthe javanica. The sequence goes on along the minus strand of QRFB01001255.1, from coordinate 42,761 downwards.
CATTGCTACTACGGATCACAAATTATGATGTTGCAGTTGGTCATTAAAAAACTGTTACTATAATAAAAACTTTAAATGGAAAAATGTTAAATTTTCTAGGCGTGTCAAATTTTGACCAATTTTCGGGCGGTCATTGTCTAAAAACTAATTGGGTCAACTTATTGGGTCTCTCTCACCACTCCCTCATTTCTTCACCAAAAAACTTTCTCTCACCATTTCCTCTATTCTTCCCTCTCACTTATTGGTACTCCCTCTTCACGACATCACACTTCAACATCACGGTCTTTAACGGATTAGAGTTTTATACAAGGTTTTAACTAAGTAGTGATTGTTTTAATTAGGAATTTGATACAAAATTTCAATCAGGGTTTGTACATAAGTTTTTAATTAGGGCTATTACACAGAGTTTTTGAAGTTTTTTTACGATTTCAATTAGGTATATATTATTTTGAGTTTTAATTTATCATAAACCCTATTTTTAGTTTTGTGTTATATTTTTATAAGTTTTTTTACTTGTAATATGTAACTCTGCCTAGATTTGAATTTGTGTAACAACAATCATAAGAATCTTTCTTTATGTTTATTTCATTATTGTGTTTGATTTCTTGAGTATTTTACTCTTAAAATCTTGATTTTGTTCTTTAAGTTACTACAAATTATGGTCACATTTACAATTCTAAATACCCTTACTTTTATATGTGTTTATGTATGTGTATGTATAACGGGTTAGGTTTTAAGTTTAGTTTTTTATGGGTTCTTAAAGGGGTTTCAATTAAGAAGACTCATGGACCAATTTTGAGATTTTTGATTGTTTAAAAAGGTCTATTCTATTTTAAGTATTTCTTATGTTATTTTACTAAATTTTTACATTGATAAATATTTTATAATACATTGGATTTGGTATGTTTTGGTATGTGAATGACACGAGTGTGTGGCTATTTAATAGCTACAATTTTATTAGGGTATTTTAATGTTGCTAGTAATTTTGTGTCGTTTTAGTCTCATAATGTTTCGTCCCTATCAAGTTAAATTTTTATTACCATTAAATACTTCAATAAACTTTAGGTGTAATTCTAGACATCGAGTATTTTTGTCACCAATTAAGCATTTTTATAATAGTCATTCCAGAGGAAAACAATTGGCATTATGTATTCATATTACTATCAAGTCTATCTTAGGCTTGGTCCTGGTAAACTTTGCTACTTCCTTCCTACACATATGCAAATAAAAATATTTTTATCGAGTCCTTGTAGTGTTTAGGAGGCTGACTTACTAATTTTTTATATTTTTTAATAAACAATTGAGATCTAGAAAATTAGCAAGTAATTATACGAGACAAGTTTCCGGGAATATATCTTTCATATATAAACTCAAAGGGGTGTTGCACCCAGTTAAAAATATAACTGATTTCTAAAGAACAAATTATTTCTTTACTCCTACAAAGAGATATAACTTAATCCCTATACAATATTTGACTATGTATTTGTACAAAAGGAATCAAGCTAACAGAGAGTGTTTTACAATAGCCCTATGTATTTGCAACATAATGAATCGGCTAGAATATAAAACTCCGGTGAAGAAGGTATGTGTATGGCTTTGTATCTTCTTCTTCTCCGGCTTCAATTTTCTCTCTGTATCTCTTTGTTTGGTTGAATTTCTTCCTACTTTTCAAAATGAGCACATCATTTTGTTTATATGGTATAGTGTTTTTAAATCAAAAGAATTGATTTACTTCACAATTGCTCAAGTCCTTTTATTGCTCCTTGTAGAGTGAGTGCAGTGTATAGGAGCCACGAAACTTTTATTGTGCCTAAGGGAAAATTTTGTTGCCCCTACACTCTGTGTCCCTTGTAGAGGAGCCACGAAACACTTAAAAACTTATCCATGAGTGCTTTGTTGCGCCTACACTCTGTGTCCCTTGTATAGGAGCCACAAAACTCTTGGTTTTGCCTTTAACTCTTTTATTGCTCCTAAGGCAAATTTTTGTTGCGCCGACACTTTGTGTCCCTTGTATAGGAGCCACGAAACTCTTGGTTTTGCCTTTAACTCTTTTGTTGCTCCTAACAGAGTGCTTCAAGAGTACAAGAGCCACCAAATGTAGTAATACTTGTCTTAAACAATTTCTTGAAATGTTTGAAGTATTTACCACGTGGTTTTCACTCTTCTGGCTTGATCAACTGATTTTCTTCTGATAAATCAAAGTAATTCTCTTCTTATTGTGCTGACACTTAGTGCACTGGTCTGGTTCACAAATGACTAACACTGAATTACATTCTTTTGACTTCTATTCTATTTCAGCTGATTAACCTTGACTTTTACATTGCTTCAAACACTAAATGTCAATAAGTACTGTGCATTCACTGGAATCTTTTCTGGTACTTTGATAACGTCTCCATTACTACAACAATCTTGAATACTTCATTCTCTGTTCTTCACTGACGCTTGAACATTTAAATGAACTTCTTTCAGTGAGTATAACTTCAAGACTGCAGATGTCTTCTTTAACCTTTTTCTTTACCCTTCTAGATTCATTTGCTTCGAACACTGTCTATTTTCAATCAATGCTAATACACTGAAATCTTTTAATGGCACTTTATAGTAAAACTTCAACAATTTTGAAACCCTAAAAGTCTTTGCACATTATTCTTCACTGAGGCTTGAACATATTAATGAACTTCTTTCAGTGACCTGTAGTAGACTTCAAAACTTCTTCTAATGTCTTGATTCACTGTATCTACCTTATCTTCATTTCTTCTTGATTTCTGTGTAGACGTAGTATTATTTACATGTCATGTTCTAGTGTTGAGTTATCACGATTACTATTCATACGACTTCATAATCTCACCAGCAATCTCCCCATATTTGATTGTTAACCTTAGCAAACAAATGCCATAGAGAGGATAACTCAACTAATAACTAGAAAATGTAATGGTCCGGGACTTGTAAATAATGATACTGGTTTTTATGAATCAGATTCTGCATTTCCAGAATTCTTGTGTAACTGAAATAAAAGATGTTTATTCCTCTAGCACTGAACTGATATTCAAGTAGTACCATCCTCATTTTCTATGTGTTTGAGCTTCATCTGCTTCAAAATCCTTCATAGTTTGAACTTAAAGAACTTATCATGAATAGAGCTTCATAAGAATCAATATTCCTAGGAACATCTTCAATAGAACATTGAACATAGCTCAAGTAACGTTGTCCCCCTGAGAATGTGATTCTTCTTCTTTTTCTTCTTCTCCCCTTCAGATGAACAATGGAAGTGTCAATTCTTTTTTGTACATCCCACTTGGATGAGGAATCCTCTACTGACAACTCCTTTCAAGTATAGGATAAAGTTTCTTGATTCTCCTATATTCTGTTATTTCCCATAAGGATAGAAGATAAGATTTCTTTTCTTGTTTAAATTATCCCCCTAAGGATATTAACTCTTCTTCTAAGGATATGAATATAAGACTTGATCCTTTTTCTTGTCTACTAAATTTTCCCCCTTAATTGAGGAATCCTCCAATGGACCATCTTTTGAATTGCTTGTCTTCCAACGAAGGTTCTCGTATGTCATTGAATGGGAAAACATAGTAGCTTTTCTTTCAGAAGTAGCAAGGGTAAGTGTTTGATCTATGGTTTCCTCACTTCTGCTACGTTCATTTTGTGTTTACACCTCAGTGTCTAGCACTTGGAAGTGTTTCACTCTTTCTCTCCCTATCTCTGATTAGAGTGTATCTCTCCCTCACTTTCACTCAAGTGTTTCTCTCCTTTACTTTCACTCTCCATTCCAAATATAGCCTTCTATACCTGAAGTAAAATTCGTCAATTCATTTATATTCTCATGATCTGATTCATTAGAATGAAATGAATCACTATCAAGTGGAGAATTGCCTCGTAGAGGTGTTTTTGATCTATCATGCATAAGCACTGTCACAACACCAGACTCAATAGCTTTTGCTAAATCACTGTATAGTGGAGTATCACCTCTTTGAGTTGGGTTATCCCAAGATATTAAATCTTTGAGGGAATCCTGCCTTGTTCTATCAAGAGGTTGCCTCACACCTTCTCCATAAATGGGAGGGAGACTTCCCTTTTTAAGATCTAGAAATATTCTTTCCAGGAGGGGCGACGTAGTAGACAATGTAATGAATGGCAATTTAGAGCCTACATTTCCCTCGTAACCCAGTGACGGGAATTTTGTATAAAATACCCTACTTGACTCATCCGAAGAATTCTTGCCAAGCAGTTGCCTCTCAAGCCCAGATAAATCTAAACAAGAGATCAACCTTTCAGGATGCAGAAGATTAACTTCTGTTTGAGGTAAATACCTTGGACAATGTAATGTATGGTAAATTAGAGTCTGCATCCCCTCTGAATGCCTATACCTCTCACTGTGTGCGCCTAGCAATATATTCGTAGAATTTATCTGTTTAGGCTTACCATCAGCATGAGTGCTGGTGGTCTGCTTGACTCATTACAAGATACTCTTGCTGACGAGCAAAATTCATTGGACTCGCCCTGTTGAGAGAATGATTCCAGAAACAGTTTTATTGCCTTTTCAGCTCTGCATCCTTTTGAGAAGATGCAGATGAGCTTACAGTTACCTCAATTTATATACTACTTTTCTTTTCTGGAGGTCGAGTTGTGGGTGCACTTTCGACTTCATCCTTATTTGCTGCATCAAGTGCAGTTTCTCCCTTATCAACCTCTAACTTACATGAGTTCCTTATATCTCCAAGTGTTAATATATGGAAGTGGATGAATTAATGTTTGGTACTATGGCCTGGGTAAGAGATTGATGGTTTTCAACCTCTTGGCCAGCTTCTAAAGCCACTGGGGGCTTAACGGATAGAATCAATCAAGATAAAAAGATAATCACCATAACATTCCAAAACATATTTTTCATCTCAAAAAGAAGGAAATATATAATAAAGAACGGTAATGGATTGCATTAAAGCACTTTTAGTAAAAGAGTTTTGTTGGAACTAAAGATTATCATTTAAGAGCATAATACGAAATTTTATTTAAGATACATATCCCATAATAAAACGTGAGAAAGTGTATCAAATAAGAAAGATTATATCCCTTATGAATTTCTTATAAGGCAAACTTCCCATAATAAAACGCGAGAATTTACACCAAAGAAGAAATTCAACTCTCTTACCAAATTATATCTCGATAAAATGACTCTTTTCCACTAAACCTTTGCACTGTACGTTTTGAAAACATTTTTACAAAACACCCTTATCAAATAGAGGACAATGATTTTCCGACTCATAATGCAATTATGATTTACATCATTTTCGTCCGCCAGATAATATCCCCGTCTTAAAATAAAAACATGACAATTGGGGTTGGATGTATGCTTAATAATACAGTACAAGGCCTTCAAAGCAACAACCACTGTTTAGGTACTATGAATCAATGTGAAAAATATATTGAAACAAATGTTTGAAAACAAATCATTTTATAAGTGATTGGTACCTGGAAGTAAAAACAAATTTTCCAAATAAAATAGCAGTCACAAAGTTTCTTCCACTTTAAAAGGAAAAATTAGGAGAGAAAATGGTTTTGAAAATATAGCATTTAAAACTAGCTTTTGAAACAGGATAAAATATTTTGAGATTTAAAGAAAGATTATCCTCAAGAAAATTTTATTCACACCAGTAGGACTGTAAATCAAAAGATTTTCAAAAGAGAATTTTTGAAAAAGAATTTTGAAGTTTTCTTTTCTAAAACTGATAGAAAATAAATGTACCTTTGAATAAAATGTTTTGAAAAAGAAATAGACAAGAAATTCTTTTCAATACATTCAGGTTTAAAATTCAGTCAAAGAAAGAAAACTAATAGTAATACTCATGCATTACTAAACAGTTACCAAAGACATGCATATAAAAATCAAATAACACATGGCAATTATTTAGTAGAACAATAAGCATAAAGACGTATTTGTATTATTAGTGATTTTCAGATAAGCAATAAGTATAATCACTAATATTAAAAATATCACAATTAATTGCACGGAAACATTAACAAAATATCATTATCTTGATATTTATCAATAATTTCAAAATGCAAGAAATTGTGCTTCTAATATTTTATCAAATCAAAATTATGAAACTAATAAACATTGAATTGCTTCAATTCATAATTTTAATAAGATAAAATAATTTTGCTAAATAATAAAATATTCATAAGATTGAATATTAGCATCTAACTTTCTACGCTATATCTAATAATAGTCACTCAAGCATATTGCAATTATACTCACAACAATTATTATTGATATACGTAAGCTCGAGGAAATAGTTGAAAAGAAATTCACAAGTCCTATAAATATTGACATTTAATACTTGTGATCCTAATTACAACCCCTTGCAAATAAAATCAAATTTAGAAATATTTCCTAAGTATATAAAATATTGAGAATTTTATACACATGACTTAAAAAAATACTTCATTTTTCAATGTTAGTGAATTTTTAAATATGCAATAATTACTTAGAACAGAAATTCTAAATAATATCACTAATACGAAAAGTGTCACGATTATTTATAATAAAATATATAAAAGTATCAGAGTAAAATATCAGAGCAATTAAACAAGATATTATTGATTAATACTCATCAAATATTTATCATACAAATAATTATGCTGCTAACTTATGCTAGAAAATTTAACTACCACATACATATATAACAGTGTAAGCATGATAATTAAACTAGTAGCAAAAAATACGAGATACTGGATTTCAAATAAATTCACAAGTCCTTTAAATATTGAAAATTTAATACTTGTGAACTCATTTGAGAATTCCTTGTAGATGGGATTTCCAAAAAATATGCACATAAATAATATCCCAAGTTCACTAACCAACTTAAACAAAATAAATTCATCAAGCTATTTAGCAAAGATCTGCAAGTTATTCTACTAAGGACAACTCTCGAAAGAAATGATACCTGATGTCCATGCGCTTGTTCCACACGTGGTGTAGAGAGTATCCAGCAGAGTTGTTGGAGTTGAAGTGGTTTCCTTGTGTAGAATATCAGAGCATCACACTCACTAGCTTCTTTAAATTTCACCTTTGTTACAGCTATGTTTGTTGAATGCTTCATCTTATTTCAACAAAAAATCAACTTCTTCCACAAAATTGACAGCTTCTAGGAATGACTTCCCTGTCTTTCTTACAACATGCATCATATATATATATAGCCAATTAGATTAAACCTATTATCTCCAGGGTCCAAGATTCCAAGAATTGGTGATCTCTTAAGATATCTAACAATTCATATCTTAGCTATGAGAAAAGATTCTCTAGTGTCCACTTGGAAACTTGCACATAGACATATTGAGAATATAATATGTGACCGATCTGTGTGTTATTGAGTAAGTAATAAGCCGATCATACCCCTATAGCTTGTCACTACAATTCATATACCTTATTTGTCTGAATCAAGCTTAGTGGTTTGTTGGAAATAAATCTTGGAAGGTCTAGAATCTTCCAAATTACGCATCTTCAAAAGATCATTGACTTACTTTAATTGCCATCATTCTTTTGAATTACTTGCAATCGNTCTTTTGAATTACTTGCAATCCAAAAAGAATTGTAACTCTTCCAACATGCTCATCTTGTACGTACTCTGCATTAACTTAGCAAAATATCTTTTGCACAAGATTTCGTTAGTAGAACCACATATAATATAATTATGGTATACTAGCACTAATATTGAATTAGGTGTGTGCCTTGCATTCTAGAGAGATATTTATATAACGACTCTAATAAAATCATTTTCAAGTAATTACCAGTCAGAGTGTCATACCATGTCCTTGACGATTGCTTAGTTTCTTACCTCCGTCATAGAGAGCTTGAGAGGAGAATGATATACAAATCCCAATGGATATGCAACTTCAAAGTCCAGGAGATGTTGTACATCAATTTTAATTTCTAACTCACCATTCAGGAGTGTACTTGTTCACATTCATCTAATATATATTTATGCTTGAATGCTCAACATGTGCCAGAACTATCATACCGTTATGGAACCAATTGTTAGGCCCTAAAAGTTAGGTCCCAAAATGATCAAGTCTAGTCACTGGTGCTTGTAGTTAGATCTTGAAACTCCCAAAGATTTTATTTCCATCATCATCGATACCTTCTACTTGATAGGAACATGTAGCAACCAATTTGACTTTGTCCCTCATAACAATGCCAATAATCATCTAGTTTCTGAAAACCCTTACTGTACCAATTTTAGCTTCGTCTTGTGGTCTAGGTTCCGGCTTCAATAAATTCTGCCTTCGAACTGATTGAGTTCATCTTGCATTGCAATCACCCAATCTGGATCAATCAGTGCTTCTTCAGTATTTTTTGGGATTCCAAATGTTAGGTCCCGAAAAATATATGTTCATTTTGATTAGCACTTCTAGCCTTTACTCAATAATCCGGTTTACTAAGAACTAGACTCTAGGAATGATTTTGACTTCAAACCTTTTTTCTTGGCAGATATGTTCTTAATGTATTCTTTTGATCTTCATTGTGTTGAGTACAACTAGTATATCCTTCTTTTATTTGCTCCCCCTAAGTTACTACTAGGATGTGTTCAAGATCCTTCACCTTATTAGTTAAAGTTCACGAGTTGTGTACTTTCACTACCATTTCCACTAATAGGATCTGAATCATCATCATTATCATTAATTCCTTTTGTAACCTCAGTTTCAACATTAGTATCTGAATTTGACTCTGACGGGATGTCAAACTTCAAAGATTCAGAATAGTCTTTCATTTGAATGCTTGAGAGTTTGGTGTAGTTGAACGATACATTCAGACTTTCAATCACCTTCTGGTTTTACATCATATATTCCTTGAAAGCTTTCGACTTCAATGAGTAGCCGAGGAAAATTGGTCCATGAGCCTTAACTTCAAACTTGCCAAGATGTTCATCTAAATCTTCAATAAATATCAATTTCCTCCAAACACACGAAAGAGCTTCAGTGTTTGATTTTAGTTAGCCATTAACTCATAGATGTCTTTTCACGATCTTGTTGATTAAAGCAGAATGCTGTGTTAATTGCTTCAGCTTCAAAGTACATTTATCAGTGCAGACTTCATTTAGAACTTCATTCATGAAATTGAGTTCCAATATCTGACTTTAAAGTTCTCACAACTTATTCTGCTTCAAACTTGATCTTTCTGATGTGATCAATCTGTGATACATTATCTGTTGAATGCACGAACATCACCAACTTGTAACTAGGGTTGTCATCAACCACCACTAAGCTTATTTTTTTCCATTACATAATTTGCTTCAGTGTGATGTTTTCATTGACTTCCCTATACGACATGCTTTAAAATGTCCTTCAAGATAGAATTCCATATGAAACAGTCCTCTCACCAATTTCTTCTTTATCAAAGAATCCATTGTCTTGTTCCCAAGTGTGAGAGCTTTTTATGCCATAGCTAACTCTTTACTAATGAACCTTTATTGAAAATTTCACTTCACCTTTGTATACAAAATCTATGTCAGCTACGAACAAACTTCCTCACCCTCAGATGAGTGAGCTTCCATCTTTCTTGCTTGAAATCAAAGACATTTCCTTTTCAATGCTTTTCCAGAAAACCCTTGACAAAGAATTCTCTAGTGCTCTGTAGATTGTGCTTAAGTCTATTGACAAGAAAGATGCTTCCATTGATGACAATTCCAAAAACATGATAGCCAAATCCCTTGTACATCCTTTGTCCTTTGTTGTCATCTCCAAAGGTTACCGTTGGGTAGGCTTTCTCAACCAACTGTGATATCAGAGCTTTACTCTTAATCATATGCATCGTACAATAAATGTCACGAAGTCACATAACTTGTGTCTTTGGTTACATACTCTGCAATCACAAATGATTAAGCTTCTTGTTACTCAACTTTAATTGAGTCCAGATGGGTTAGAGATATTACATTTAATAGTGGTAACAACAACTTCAACCTTAACATGCAAAACTTATCTTTGACTGATCACTTCTCATATACAGCAGCCTTGACAAAGTAGTCATAAGGCTATGAGACTAGTGATTCCAACCTAACTTAAGGTGGACTAACAGTATTTACCCTATTGTGATTCTTATACATACTTTGTCTAAGATTATGCAGGTCCTAAGCTATGCATTTTCAAATTTAACTAAACAAGCATGGAAATAAGAACACATGGTAAACATTCAGCTTCAATGTATTA
>QRFB01001255.1:4509-22288 GCA_008931105.1 Oenanthe javanica | reverse complement strand
AGCACAGCAACTTCCAGCGGCAATGTATTCAGCCTCAGCTATTGAGGTTGATACAGTCTGTTGTTTCTTACTAAACCAAGAAATTAATCTGTTGCCTAGAAACTGGCACTGACCTGTTGTGCTTTTCCTGTCTACTTTACATCCTGCATAGTCAGAATCTGAATAACCAATTAATGAAAAATCTGACTCTCTAGGATACCAAAGTCCAAGAGTTTGTGCCCCCTTGAGATATCTAAAAATTCTTTTCACAGCTATTAAATGTGATTCTCTAGGGTCAGCTTGAAATCTAGCACACAGACAAGTTGCAAACATTATATCTGGTCTACTAGCAGTTAAATATAACAATGAGCCAATCATACCTCTGTAGCTAGTGTTGTCAACTTTCTTACCCTTTGGGTCAGAGTCTAGCTTAGTAGCTGTTGACATGGGAGTTTTAGCAGATGCAGAATCTTGCATATCAAACTTCTTCAACAGTTCTTTTACATACTTTGTTTGATTGATGAAAATTCCATCATCATTCTGTTTGACTTGAAGCCCCAAAAAGAAGTTTAATTCTCCCATCATGCTCATTTCATAATTTGACTGCATTAGTTGACTAAACTTTTCACAGAGATTATCATTAGTAGATCCAAATATAATATCATCAACATAAATTTGGACAAGCAAAATATCACCTTTATATTTTCTAATAAAGAGAGTTTTGTCAATGGTACCTCTTATGAATCCATTTTCAAGAAGAAATTTTGAAAGAGTTTAATACCATGCTCTAGGTGCTTGCTTCAATCCATAAAGTGTCGTATCTAATCTGTAAACATGATCAGGATATTTAGGATCAACAAATCCTGGTGGTTGCTCCACATAGACTTCTTCTTCCAATTTTCCATTCAAGAAGGCACTTTTTACATCCATCTGATACACCTTTAATTTTGAATGAGCTGCAAAGGCAAGAAACATTCTTATGGCTTCCAATATTGCTACTGGTGCAAAAGTTTCATCATAATCAATTCCTTCCTCCTGTGAGTATCTTTTTACAACTAGCCTTGCATTATTTCTTACTACAGTTCCATTCTCATCAAGTTTATTTCTATACACCCNCAACTAGCCTTGCTTTGTTTCTTATTACAGTTCCACTCTCATCAAGTTTGTTTCTGTACACCCATTTTGCACCAACAACTGATCTATCTTTAGGCCTTGGTACAAGTTTACACACTTTGTTTCTCTCAAATTCATTCAATTCCTCTTTCATTGCAATTATCCAATCAGGATCTTGCAAGGCTTCCTCAATTTTCTTGGGTTCATTCTTTGAGAGAAAACAGCTATAAAGACATTCATTTTGAGTGGTTGTTCTTGTTTGTACACCACTCTCAGGGTCACCAATTATTAAGTCAGGAGTGTGACCTCTTGTCCATTTTCTAGCTGGTGGAAGATTGATTCTTGAACTTGAAGCTCCCCCTAAGTCATTTGCATCTTCTGTATTTAAGTGAAATTCAAATGAAAAGGCTCCCCCTAAATTGCTTGATTCTGACAAGGGTTCAGAGTTGCTTGATCCAGACCCTGATGAGTTAGACTCTGAAGAATTTGATTCTATCTGTCTAGACTCTGTCTGGGTAGACCTTGACCTGTTAGACTCTGAATCATTCGAAGTTGTATTTCCTAGCTCCCCCTCAGAATGCGCAGGTTCCTGTGTTGGATTAGGAGTTACTTGAGGGTCTTCATCCTCTTCTTCTTCATTTATCTCATAACTTTTTAGATTTTCAAATTGCAGTGTAGTAGACTCTGATTCATCTTGCAATTCTGTAAACTTTTTATCATCAAATGCAACATGAATAGATTCCATAACAATTTTGGTTCTGAGATTAAACACTCTGAATGCTTTTGTGTTTGATGCATATCCAAGAAAGATTGATTCATCTGCCTTGGCTTCGAATTTGCTTAGATTTTCAGGATGTACTTTCAGTACATAACACTTGCATCCAAATATGTGAAAGTGTTTTACACTTGGCTTCTTGTCCTTTATCATTTCATAGGGAGTCTTTCCATGCATGTTTATTAGAGTGCAGTTTTGAGTGAAACATGCTGTATTGACTGCCTCAGCCCAAAAATATACTGGCAGCTTAGACTCTGCCAACATTGTTCTGGCAGCTTCTATGAGTGTCCTATTCTTTCTTTCCACAACTCCATTTTGTTGAGGAGTTCCTGGCGCAGAAAATTGTTGAGTAATTCCCTTTGATGCACAGTGGTTCTCCATGATTGAATTCTTGAATTCAGTACCATTGTCACTCCTCAGAATTCTTACTATTTTCTTTGATTTTCTTTCCAGAAAAGTGATATGATCTATTATGTGTTGAGAAGCTTCATCCTTTGAATGTAGAAAGAAAACCCATGTGAATCTTGTAAAATCATCTACAATAACAAGAGTATATTTATTTTTGTTAATTGACATAACATTTACTGGACCAAATAAATCAAGATGTAGTAAATAAAAGGGTTCAGAAATGGTATTTATTGTCTTGCTCTTGAAGGATGATTTCCTTTGTTTTCCAAGTTGACATGCTTCACAAAGTCCATCTTGTACAAAATCAACATGTGGTAATCCTCTTACAAGATTCTGTTTAACCAACTTGTTGAGTGTTTTGAAGTTGATGTGTGACAGTTTCTTGTGCCATTTCCAGCTTTCTTCAGTTGAGGCCTTGCTGTATAGACATGTGACTTCACTGTTTATGCAATCCTCCAAGCTGGCTTCATAAATGTTACCATGTCTGTGTCCTTTGAAAACCACAATGCCTGTTTCTTTGTGAGTCACAAGACACTCTTTGTTGTCAAAGCCAGTATGGTAACCTTTGTCTCCAAGTTGACTTATGCTTATTAAATTGTGCCTTAAGCCATCAACTAGAGCTACTTGTTCAATGATGACATTCCCAAGTACAATCTTGCCATATCCCAGTGTTTGTCCTTTGTTGCCATCTCCAAAGGATACTTCTGGGCCAGCCATTTCCTCAAAGTCTGTAAGCAGGGATTTCTTTCCAGTCATATGTCCTGAGCATCCACTGTCCAGGATTAGGGTTACTTTCTTTACCCTAGTTCCCTGCATACATAAAGCAACTAGTTAGATGTTTTGAGGACCCAAATAGTTTTGGATCCTTTTCTACTAATTTTAGGAGAAACAGGCTTAATAATTTTCACCTTTGGCTTACCTGTCTCTTTTGTTGCTCTAGACTGTGGTGGAGTCTTAACAGTGTCATACCAACTCTTATCAATAGAAGATTTTAGCTCATAAAAATTGTAATACAAATCATGATAGTCCCTACACATATATATAGAATGAAATATGCTACCACAGTGATAACAAGGTTTCTGTGGTATGTAGTGACTTTTCAGAGTCTGAGAAGGACTAGACTCTGATTTCTTCTCAATTTTTGTTTTACAATCTATAGCTAAATGGTTTTGGTTGCCACATCTATAACACTTCTTTCTAGGAGCATTAGGATCTTTTTGATAATTATTAGCCTTATTGATGCCTTCCTTACCATTCCTATTTCTCCTAGTTTTGGTGGACTCTGATAAGTTCTCTAGCCTTTCTTTCAACTTAGACTTAGACAAGTACCCTATGTTTATAATTTTCTTAGAGTTATTTGCCCCTGTTTCATCTGTCTTTTTGTCAACAACAGGGGGACTATTGACAGATGAGTTTGTGGCTTCAGTTTTTTCTTTAGGGATCACAAACTTAACAGGAACAAATGTACTTTTGTCTTTAGTCTTATTAATTTTGCTAGCTTCTTCATTGTTATCATTCTCAACAATAGGTCTTTTGTCTTGACTCTTGTCATAGCCTAGACCAGCAGTTTGACACACGTTTTGATTATTGAGAATTTCTTGAACTTTTCTTCCAGAGTCTGTCCAAACTTTAAACTTAAGCCTTTCTTCTTCTAGTTCTTTCCTAACATAGTCATAGGCTTTCAAAATTTCAGTGTAGTTATGACTATATTTCTCAGAATCCTTTTTGTATTGTTCCATTAATAATAACTCAGATTCTACATGACAATTCCTTTTAGTTAAGGTTAAATTTTCTTCTCTCAACCTTTCACTTTCACTAGTGAGAGACCTACATGTTGTCATTATTTTATTAACCTCACTTTTCACAATCTCTATGCCATCAGAGTCTAAATTAATTAAGGATTCAGGAGTAAAGATTGATACCTGAGTTTTAGGAGATGAGGGTTCTTTGGGAGACTGTGATTTTCTTGAGGAGGATGCCATCAGTGCTAGATTTTCATAATCAATTTCATCCTCTGAGCTTGAGTCTGCCCAGTCCTTTCCTGTTGATAGAAGTGCTTTTCCTTTTCCTTGACTTTTTGACTTTCTGCATTCACTGGCAAAGTGCCCCAATATTCCACAGTTGAAACATTTGACCTTTGCTTTGTCAAGTTTGATAATTGTACTCTTGCTCTTCTCAACCTTTTCATCTTCCTTCTTGAATGATGGCCTTTTGCTAAATTTGCCAGTTCTTTTGTTGAATTTCATTCTTTTGAAATTTTTAGCAAACATAGCCATCATTTGACTTAGATCAAACTCTTCATCAGAATCAGAGTCTGTGTCAGTAGACTCTGACTCCACAGCAGCTTTACCCTTCTTTCTTGAATCCTTGATTCTTGCTTCTGTGGATGGTTCCTGTTGTTCTTTCTCAGACTCCATCAAGAGTGCCACAGATTTTGTCTTTACAGACTTCTTATTCTTTCTCTGTTGCATCTCCAAATCATATGTCTTGAGTCTGCCATACAATTCTTCTAGAGTTAGTTCATCCAAATCTCTAGCTTCTCTTATGGCTGTAGTCTTATTGTCCCACTCTTCAGGAAGTGCTCTCAGAAACTTGGTATTCGTATCTTCAGAATCATAAACCTTACCAAGCATAGCCATCTCATTCAAGAGTTTTGTAAACCTATCATACATCTCAGTGATAGATTCTCCAGATTTTGCTTCAAAGTACTCATACTCTTGAATAAGCAAAGACCTAGCATTCTTCTTGACATCTTTAGTCCCTTGACAGTGCACCTCAAGTTTTGTCCACATCTCCTTAGCAGTCTTGCATGATATGACACAGTTAGTTAGAACAGAATCTAAACTGTTAAAGAGAATGTTCTTTACTTTTGCCTCCTTAAGGACATTTTCTTTGTCCTCTTTTGTCCATTCAGCCTTTGGTTTCTCAACGAGGTGTTCTTCAGTTATTTTGCCTTCCTCATTGATTTGAGGCACAATTTTTAAGGGCACAAAGGGTCCTTCATTAATCCTGTCAAGATAGTCAGGGTCTGTTGCTTCCAGATGGTGCAGCATCTTAACCTTCCAGTGGGTGAACTCGTTTCTCTTAAGCATAGGAATCTTAGAATTGCCATCTTTGTTTCCAGACATCTTTGATCGATTTTAAACGTTAGGCTCTGATACCAATTGTTTTCCCAGTCGTACAAGTAGAAGGGGGGGTTGAATACTTGTATGTCTTTTCTGCCCGATTTA
Organism: Oenanthe javanica; assembly: GCA_008931105.1. Taxonomy (NCBI): domain Eukaryota; kingdom Viridiplantae; phylum Streptophyta; class Magnoliopsida; order Apiales; family Apiaceae; genus Oenanthe; species Oenanthe javanica. The sequence continues at coordinate 16,783 of QRFB01001255.1, read as the reverse complement.
AAATCAAATTAAGAACAAACTCAAACACAAAAATATGAATAAGTACTGTTTTGTATTATTGATTTGTGAATACAAAACTCTCCTAGGGTGTACACAAACCCTAGCAGCTTCTCTGTGTTTATCACAGCAACTCTCTCTATTTCTATGCTCTCACAAAATTTCACTCAGATGATTATGTTTCGACTTCCACACTTTTACAATTAGGTTACATAGAGTTTATATAGAGAGCTGCCTATCAACTAATAACAGAAAGATAAATTACAATAGGAATAGAATTCCTAATTATTAGTTGACAGTTTCCTTCTAGAATTCTCTTTCTTTCCCATAGCATATCTGCAATATATTTATCTTGATCTTCGAAGACTTTCCATTCCTGTGATCTTCTTCCAAATTTATCCTCAACTGTATAGACTCTGAAATCTTCAGACTCTGATGATCTTCAGACTCTGATCACATGTAGACTCTGATAGATCACAGACTCTGATAGTCTATAGACTCTGATCACCTTCCAGACTCTGATCTTCATGCAGACTCTGGTTTCACTTTCTACAGAAATTCTTCCAAGTACAAGTAACATGAATGTTGACTATCTAGACTCTGATTATACATTTCAGAGACTAGAAAGACTTATTACAAATAGACTAAGCTAGACCCTGTTCTAGCATTTTGTACATCATCAAATGAATATATTCCTAACAATTTTATTGCTCATTGTAGAGTGAGTGCAGTGTATAGGAGCCACAAAACTTTTATTGTGCCTAAGGGAAAGTTTTGTTACGCCTACACTCTGTGTCCCTTGTAGAGGAGCCACGAAACACTTAGAAACTTATCCATGAGTGCTTTGTTGCGCCTACACTCTGTGTCCCTTGTATAGGAGCCACAAAACTCTTGGTTTTGCCTTTAACACTTTTATTGCTCCTAAGGCAAATTTTTGTTGCGCCTACACTTTGTGTCCCTTGTATAGGAGCCACAAAACTCTTGGTTTTGCCTTTAACTCTTTTGTTGCTCCTAAGGTAAAGTTTTGTTGCGCCTTCACTCTATGCCCCCTGTATATGAGCCACGAAACTCTTGGTTTTGCATTTAACTCTTTTGTTGCTTCTAACAGAGTTCTTCAAGAGTACAAGAGCCACCAAATGTAGTAATACTTGCATTAAACAATTTCTTGAAATGCTTGAAGTATTTACCACTTGGTTTTCACTCTTCTAGCTTGATCAACTAATTTTCTTCTAATAAATCAAAGTAATTTTCTTCTTATTATGATGACGCTTAGTGCACTGGTCTGGTTCACAAACGACTAACACTGAATTACATTCTTTTGACTTCTATTCTGTTTCAGCTGATTAACCTTGACTTTTGCATTGCTTCAAACACTAGATGTCAATAAGTACTGTACTTTCACTGAAATCGTTTCTGGTACTTCGACAACGTCTCCATTACTACAACAATCTCGAATACTTCATTCTCTGTTCTTCACTGATGCTTGAACATTTAAATGAACTTCTTTCAGTGAGTATAACTTCAAGACTACACTGTCTATTTAACCTTTATCTTTACCGTTCTAGATTCCTATGCTTCGAACACTGTCTATTTTCAATCAATGCTAATACACTGAAATCTTTTAGTGGCACTTTATACTGAATCTTCAACACTTCTGAAACCCTGAAAGTCTTTACACATTATTCTTCACCGAGGCTTGAACATATTAATGAACTTCTTTCAGTGACCTGTAGTAGACTTCAAAACTTCTTCTAATGTCTTGATTTACTGTATCTGCCTTATCTTCATTTTTTTTTTATTTCTGTGTAGACGTAATATTATTTACATATCATGTTCTAGTGTTGAGTTATCACGATTACTATTCATACGGTTTCGTAATCTCACCAACAATTTTTTTTTCTCTTTTTAATTTTTATTAATAGATAATGAAAACATTTTTAATCCAATGCTTTATTAATCCTTAAAAACACACAAAAGACTCTTATACGGGGAATTCTTAAGCACCCTGAACCCACAAGGCAATCCTTAAATCCACAAGAAATAATCTTGAATCCACAAGAAAGATAAGAGAAAACTCTTTAAGGGTTTTTAATTCAACAAAAGATAATGAGTAATACATCATATTGTTGTTTATATAGAGATATAAAAATCTTAAAATCAAATCCTAATTAATTTCTAATAATAATATTAAATCCTAATTAAAATCAAATATTAAATAAAAGCAGAGTGATCATGCAGCCTGGAGCATGATCATGCATTATACTTAGTTTGCCACGGCTGCAAATTCTTATTTAAGCATGATCACGCAAACTCTTCAGTATGATCACGTGTCGTTTACTTCTGTTATGAATCCCAATTCTGGCATTATCATACGGTAGTTCTCGGCATGAACATGCTCTTCTGTCGTTGTCTTCTCATGACCCTAATACGGCTGAAAAGTCTTCTACATCACTACATCAGTCTCCTCCACCTCTAAAGAACTCGACCCCGAGTTCTTATCTAGATAAAGAAGTAAAGAACTACATTTGTATGTTGTTTATCTCTTCATGGTAGTATTTTAACAGGAAAAGGCTTTAATGGAATCTTATACTTGAACTCTTCGAGAAGATCCACCGAACGTAACAACAAACCCTGAATCAATATTTCAACAAAATCTTGACTAAACATTGCCAACATAGATATTGAACCAACTGCAACTTCTTTAAACCCAACAATTTTACAAATAGACAACACACCTTTAAAATATGCATTCAAGACACCTTTATTCTTCAATGGATACAAAATATACTTCTCATCATTAGCAAACTGATATGGTCTATCAAGATTTAATTGACATTCATTCACATGAATCTCATAAAAAATAAGAGTGACATTAAAATTGCTCTAATGTTGCAAATCATTTACCAGTTTATAAGTGTTGAGGGACAATATTGGTTCTCTTTAACATGTTCATCATCACTATCATTCTCTTCTTCATATAAATCTTTAAAACTTTTGTTGTGTTCATTTGCATCTTCGTGTTTGCCTTCTTCTTCACCCATATCAATTTGAACAAAACTTGTAGACACAAAATTTTTACAGTGTACTATCTTATCTCCATCTTCAACTTTTTCGGTATCCACTGGATTATCGTGTTTTGGTTGAAGAAATTTAATGAATACATTAATGACATGATTGATTTCATATTGCTGAACAATATCATCATCTTGCTTATACTTAATATGCATCTTACACAGGTTCTAGCCATGATCCTTCGGTAAAAACCTCTCCAACATCAATTATTTCATACGTCGCCGGGTTTTGATGGGTCTTTTACTTTGTTTCTACCTATGCACAACAAGTTTATCCCACCATATGGAAGTAACACTCTTCAATTAAACTGCCACCATCCGAACCTGCATATTTTCAGGAACCCCTGTGTTATCAAAGAACCTATCCACGTTGATTTACCAATTCAAAAACTCATAAACTCCCATAGATCCATAGAATAACGGCATATTACCCACATGATTTTTCTCGTCTCGGAGGACTCTCAAATCTTTCCTTTCAACTTGTCGATGATTATTGTTGACTATATTCATTCGTTTGTTAAACATAGCCATCTGATATGTCAAGGCCGGCAGGGCTGCGAGTAAAGCCGCAGTAACATATGTTAGGTTTTTTTATTCTCCCGTAACAAAAAGACAGGAAAAAAACTTGTTCTGATGTCAACTGACGTTGAACGAAAAACGTAGGATAAACAAAGCGTTAATCCTTGAAGACACACAAATGACTCTTACACGAGAAATTCTTAAGCACCCTGAATTCATAAGACAATTCTTGAATTCACAAGGAAAAAAAAACTCTTTAAGAGTTTTTAATTCAATAAAAGATAATAAGTAATATATGTTAGTTATATAGGGATATAAAAAATTCTAAAACCAAATCCTAATTATATTCTAATAATAATATTAAATCATAATTAAAATCAAATATTAATTAAAAGCAGCGTGATCATGTAGTCTAAAACATGACCATGTATTGTACTTAGTTTGCCACTGCTATTTAAACAAGAGTACACAAACTCTTCAACATGATTATGTGTTATATCTCCACATGTGTTGTTTGCTCCTGTTATGAATCCTAATTCTAGCATGATCATGCACTAGTTCAGCATGAACTTCTGCTCTTATGTCGTTGTCTTAATAGGCCTGAAATATGCTCAAGACATCGTCGCTACTAAATCAACCGAATTCACTTCTTTGTAAATGTCGAAATAGTGACAAAGCTATAAACTTTTGAGCTATAAATTTTTGGGCATATAGGTTAAACAGAGGCACGTAACAAATATTTTTGGAGCCCTATGTAAAATTTTAAAATTGAAACATTTAATAATTTTAATATACATTAAAATTATTAAATTATGTTTTTTTAATAAAATAAACTATCAAAAGATATTGTATATAAAAAATAAAGTCTAACAAATTTGATTTTAATTATAATATTATCAATATTTCTCAACTTTATTAATAAACATAATTTTTTTGTTACAAATATTTATAAATTTATATAAATTTGTATAAATTTGGAGGCTCAAAATTCTCGGGGGCACTGTGCGGTGACTCACCCCGCTTTACCTAGCGCCGCCCCTGAGGTTAAATTAGAAAAAAAATATTATAAAGTAGTATATTTTTTTGGTTTAATTAGTGCTAAATCTTTTATATATTAAATATTTTTATATAATATTTTTCTTTATTCTAGTGGGGCTTTTATATGTCACTAGCTAACATAACTGGTCGGAAATTTAATAAAAATTTAATTTTCTTGGAAGTAAAGATAATTATTTTTTTAAATCTTTATGTAAGTAAAGATAAATTAATTTTGAAATCTAACCAACTATTGCAGTGAAAAAAGAAATTGGAGGAAAAACAATAAAGTTACGGATTTAGAGGTATCAAAATATAATAATATATATACTTGAGACTTGAGAGTTGATAATCATTTAGCCAAGAAAAGCCGCATTGAGAGAGTCAAAGCAGATCTGAACAAAGGATAGGAAAGTGAATATAGAAGAGTAAAAAACACATGGGTAACGAGTACCATGTATAATTTTTTCCAAATCTAACCATGGATAAGAAATGGGTTAAATGGCTAATACATAATCAAACTCGACACAACTTGCAAGTGAGTTATTATACTCAAAAAACTTGCACTCTACTAGGTGAACTAACAAAAACTTGCAATCAGGTAACTGCTGTCAACTATTTTAACGGGAGATTCGGAAAAGTGACGTGACATAATGATATGTACAAATTTTGACCGTTGAACAGCTGACGTGATTAACCCGACCCAAATAACATTATAACAGCTCCATTGGCTTACCAAACCAGATCTAATATCATTCTAATATCAAATAACAATAACAAACATACCAATTAGGGTTCTAACAAAATGTAAGTTCATCAAACTCGTATATACTATACAATATGTATTCCTTGTTATCATATACGTACATAGTTGAAACCCCAACCTTGATAAAGCAAAACAAAGATCGGAAAACAGATATATAAAATGAATCATTTTGACTACTTATTAAAGTATGATAATGGAGGATAACAAACGTGATCATAGTTTGAATAAGTTCACTATCACACCTGAAATATGAAACATGATCATATTTTAATATTCAAAATTATATAAAAAGTTTAGGACTTGAATTCTGTACACCACACATTATAATTGAATATTAGTATTATTAGTTCTAAACATATAAATAAAATATATTAATAAATTCAATTTTATTTAAATTAGAAATTAATTTATTATTTAAAATTCTATTTAAATTATATATAATAAAATATTAAAATATTAAAAAAAATACCATTGATAATAGCCAGACAAACATTACATAAAACACAAACTACATTGTTTTTCTTTCGGTTCCATTGTACTCTCCAGACTCGTTTTTTCAAGAGTTATAGGGTTATGAGAATCATAATGGTTATACCTGATTGTTATAGTATTATTAACATAATACTTGAAAAAATAGAACATAAACAATAGTCATGATACTTAAATTACCATTCAAATTGTCTTAAAACTCCAGTCAACCAACATAATACTTGTCTTAAATTACAATACCAAAAATACCATCATGACCAAAAGTATGAACATAACTAAAGACATTTACTACAATAACCATAGTGCCAATTGAAATACATGTTCCAAGTACTTAAAATACAACCTTTTTTTAATTTCTTCCCAGTGCAGCTCCTAGTCTGTGGCCTTGTGTTGGGGACCTGACTTGACTGTGATGGATGTTGTCCCCTTTGTTGCTTTTTTAAAGTAGTAGTAGGTGGTGTTGAAGCTGGTGGGGTACAACCAGGCACATGACTTCCATCCCTTCTTGTTCCTGGTGTAGGCATCTATAAAATACACCATCACAAGTTTCAATGTAATACATGTAATCTACAGTAAAATAACTATATACATGTAATATACAAACACAAAATACTTACAAATCTCATTGCAGCTGTGGACTCTTGTGTATTAGCTTCAAGATCCATATTATTTAGCATCTCATCCATCATAGCAGATTCACCAGTTGCATCCTCCATAGCCTGCAATTCAACCTCAATTTTTGCTTCATTAGGATGGACTGGTGTCTTTTTTGGTCTTCCCCTTTTTCCAGTGGACTTTTTAGGAATATAATCTGCTGGCTTAGTCGGACATACATTAATCTTGTGACCTTTCTTCCTGCAGTATCCACAATGCATTACCCTTCCTTTATAACTCAATCTTCTGTACTTACCTTTGCTTATACTCCCTCCTTCCTAACCCTCTTTTCTCCTCATTTTTTTGGCCTTTCCTTGAGCTTCTTCACAATAATTGGTGGTAAAATTGTGTCTCCCATGACATCTTCCCAGTACTCTTTACCTCTAATAACATCAATGTAATTTGAATATGTCTTTATATACATATCTTTAGTATACCAATGTGATACATAATTAAGTGGATTCCCTCTTGACTGCTGGATAGCTGTGACAACATGTGAGCATGACACTCCAGTTATGTCCCATACTCTGCAAGAACAAGTTTTATGTTTCAAACTTACTTCATAGGAGCTTCCATACCCTTTAACAACATACTTTTCTCTTCCATCCCAAAGTGCTTTCATACCTGAACTTTCCTTCACTACATCATCTAAAATTTGTTTTTGTTTTAGAACAATAATACATGTCTGGTTTGACATGCTATCCCTTTTCTGATGCATTCTCATCATGAACTTGTCATGTATCTCTGTGAACATTTCAATTAAGGGCATGTATCTTGCTTTAAGAATTCAGTTATTGAAACACTCACCGATATTGTTCTCTGTACTATCAACTAGTGAATGAGTTTTGAAAAAGGCTTTAGACCAAACTCCTGGATCCAGTTCCTTCATTTTATCAGCTGCAAGTTTAGATAATCTTCCAAGCTCTTTCATGGTTGACTTAAATGCTTGAGGGTGTGTAGCAGTGCAAGCTTTCCAGAAATAATTTCTAACAGCATCTGATGAGTTGATCTTCTTGAGATTTGACATCAAATGCCTTATACAGAACCTATGTTCTGTTTGAGGCAGTAACTCTCTTATAGCCTTATCTAAGCTTTGTTATAAAATGAAAATAAATGTAAGAGGAGAAGTAAGAGACAAATATACAATTAAGAATTAAGTGCAAGATATACAATAAAAAGAAGTATAAAAGAATACCTTTTGCAGGATCAAATATAAGTGTCAAGCATGTCCCATCTCCCAACTGTAAATCATCTATAAGCAGCTCTAAGAACCATTTCCAACTTTCATAATTTTCACTCTCCACAGCAGCCATTGTAACAGGTAGTATGTAATTATTTACATCCCTCCCTACAGCACTAAGTAGTTGCCCTCCGCAAACCGTCTTCAAGAAACAACCATCTAGTCCAAGCACAGGTCTACATGTTTCTCTCCAAGCCTTCTTTGACCCTGCATAACAAATATACATCCTCTGAAACCTGGGTGGATCTCCTTCCTGCAGCCTTGTGGTTATGATTTTAATAGTGTTTTCAGGATTGCTTCTTAATATCTCCCCACCAAACCTCCTTACATTTGTATAATGTTCTTTCATTTTATCAGTAACAGCTCTTAATGTTTTTTGCCTAACCCTACAGCACTTCCACTCACCCACATCAACCTCTAATTCCCTTTTTAATTCCTCTTGCCTTTCACCTAGTTTCCAATTATGATTTTTTCTGATTCTATCTTCATACTTCTCTGCCAACCAGATCACTGTCAGAAGTCTATTTTTATAAGACCACACACAGTTATGGTCCTCATTTATGGTCTTAATCTGCCAACTTTTCCCTTCTTTAATATATGTGGCCTACATTTTAAATGGACAGCCCTGTGCAAAGCTCACTTGTATTCTTTTTAAATCATCAACCAAGTACTTATATGGCCTACCTGTCTCCATTGAATTAGATCTAATTGCATTCTTTAATTGATTTTTATCAGCAAATATAAGATCCACTTTGAACTTGATGTCTTTTGCTTTAGTTTTTTCATTGAATAATTCAGCAACTTTTTTACCTTTAGATCCAGTGGGAGGTGTGGCATAACATATCTCATTATCTGATTCTTCACTACTATATGCATCTAAGTCAGTCTCATGCTCACTATAGTCTTCCTCATTGCTGTCTTCATCACTCATATTTTCCTCCTCATTTTCATCCATTTTCTTTTTCTCTATTCTACTTATCTTTCTAATTTCTTCAAATTCTCCATCACTATAAAACCTATCTTCATCATCACTACATCTCTCATCATTAGATTCTACATTTAGAGAGGTAATATGATACACAAACAATATTACTTCATTTCCATTCAGCTTACTCAACCTAGCAACTTTNAATATGATACACAAACAATATTACTTCATTTCCATTCAATTTACTCAACCTAGCAACTTCTGGCATAGATGCATTATTAACCAATTTTATACCAGTTTTAAGTCTATAGTAGAGAGAATCATATTCTCCCATCACATCAGCACAAGTATCCTTCAATTCTTGAATTGTGATATTCTCCAGATCAATATTATCATACATCTTGAACAAATTACTTGAATATGAAAACATGAGAATGTGTACGAAATAACCACCATAGCAACTTCACTTTAGAGTAATGTCTGTTTAAAAAATAAATGCAACAATAAATAGACAAACACATAAACCCTAATTCGAATTTAATCTAGCACAAAAGGTAATTCATTTAATTAGATGAAGTTTAGATTTGTGCTTACAGTGAAGCGTCGCTATCTCATTTGCTCATGGTCTCTATTCTTTAGATTTTTTATCTTCGTTTAGATTTGGGTGGCCGGATTAGCTGTTTAAACGAATATGAGTTGTGAGTTTTATCGGGTTAGGTATATAACTGGATTTAAGTTTGGGTTTGGGTAAGGGTTATATTTGTTTCGGGTTAGTTTTATATTTGTTTCGAGTTATCCTACGTGACTGGCCAGGTGTACACATTTAATGTTTGACAGTCAAATTTCAAACACAGTTAACGATTTTTAAAATTTTGAAGAGTGCAGTTACCTGATTGCAAGTTTTTGTTAGTTCATTTAGTCGAGTGCAAGTTTTTTGAGTATAATGACCCACTTGCAAATTGTAATCGAGTTTGATTATGTATTAGTCATTTAACCCGATAAGAAACTATTAAGGCTAAGAGTAAGTCGAATGATAAAATTTAAATCATATAGCCATTGCTATAATTTGAGACTAAAAAGTACTCCCTCTGTTCCTAAATAATAATTTGGGAAATTCTATATGATGCTCCTGTGTTATTGGCTTTTCTATTTAGTACCATCGTGTTTTTTGACTCTTACATATATAGTACAACTGAGGTTATGATTTGTTACATATGGTACCCCTTCGTCATTTAAACGTTATAAAAACGTTAACTTGGTTTAATTTTTTTAATAAAAAATTATATATGACACCCTTGTGATATTGGATTTTCCATTTGATTTCATCGCATTTTTACTTTTATATACGGTATCCTTAAGGTGTAAATTAATTATTTTAAAATTAAATTATAAGTATAAAACTAATTATAGAAGACAATTATAATAATATACGTTATAATTAGTTTATATATCTTAAGGGTTAAATTAAATTATAAGTATAAAACTAATTATATATAGAAGATAATTATATTTTAAAATTGAATTATTAGTTTATACATTATAATAATCGATTATTAGTTTTTTTTGACTCATGAACCCGTATTTCATATAAATTAGATGTTAGTATATTATAAATCAGATACAGTTAAACCTCGATAAATTAATGTCCGATAAATTAATAACCTCGATTAATTAATATTTTTTTACAGTCCCTACTCAGGCCCTTTATTTGTAAATTAGTAATTCGGTAAATTTATAAGATAATAATTTTGGTAATAAGGTCTATATAAAATATAAATTAATAATTTCATTTTTAATCACAATTAGATATTTATTTTAAATACTTTTATAAAAAAAACTTCGACATAATTACTTATTTTTAGTGTCTCTCGTGACTTCATCTTTAAAACTACACAATATTAATAGATTAGGATATATAAATATCATGGTTCCTCAAATAATATATAAATTTAATGCAGTTAAAATTTTAATACAATTTAGTTTTATAATGTATATTATTATAATTGTTTTCCATAATTAGTTTTATACTTATAATTTAATTTGAAAATAAATTAAATTATACCTTAAATTAAGGTACCGTATGTAGAAGTCAAAAATACGATGGTACCAAATGGAAAAGCCAATATAACAAGGGTGCCATATATAATTTTTCAAAAAAATTAAACCAAGTTAATGTTTTCATAACGTTTGAACGACGGAAAATAGAATTTCTCTAATAATTTTTTTGATTTTGTGGCACGTATATTTAGGAGTAAAAAACACATAACTCTAATTGATATTAATTTTTAATTCTTACATCATATAAAAATTTAAATTCTAAATTTTTATTTGATATAAATTTTTATTAAATATATGTATGTGTTTTTTTTCTTCTAAATATGTGTACCAAAAAATCAAGAGGGTGTAGTTTTTTATCTTAAAATACAACTAATGCTTCAATGTATAGTTCTAAAATAAGATTAACTATATTCGAACTAGCATTTAAGGTGTATTTTAATATGTTTTGATAATATAGAACCAACTATTTATTTATATTATTATAGGACAAATATAACTATGTATTGGAATTGTGATTTTGCAAATTTAATTCTATATTATAGAAATAGAAGTAAGTATAACTATGCCACGAACGAATTAAAATATTCAACACTTAATTATATGTACTCTTGCAATCTATGTTAAAGCGTAAAATTATCTGCGTACTCGTATTTTTCATTTATTTTCCGTCCCAAAATTGTATTATGCTTAAATTTTCACACATTTTAAGTCATATAACAAAAATATTTATACTTCAAATTTTTAAGGTTTTTTAATATAAGAATTACAATTTAAATCCAAATTCTACATAAAAAGGAAATTTTTTAAGTATTATATAAGTAACATTTTCTCATGTATTGTCGTATTGATACACCTTGCCTAGAGTTTGAGTGGATCAGAGGCCAGCTAGTCGCAACTCCTAACCACATTAGTCTAAGCAAAAATCAAACTGACGATGTGCTAGATAACGTCAAACTTATTTTTTTACACTGAATTAACACTCATCAGAGTCCACAATTTCTTCCCGCCGTGGAACCAGAAATTTTAAATAACCGGAATTAAAATAATAAATTATAAATTTCTGATGTTAACTGGGATTCAAAATTAAAATTTTAATAATATTTAACTAAAAATAATTAAAAAAATAAATTCTTCATTAATTCTCGAAGGTCAGTCGACTAAATTATAGGCTGACCCCTTACTTCGGTTACTGACGATATCTATGTAGTTACGATACAAACAATAATAATAAGCCAAGAAGTTTATGATAAAGCAGCTATCATAGTAGATAGATAAATTAAAAGTTTCTGATCACTTAATTTATTTGAGTGGAAGCGTCACAAACAAAAGGGGGTGTTTGGGGGAACTTTTTTTCAGAATAAGTCAACTTATTTTAAGACAAAAATAGAGATTCCTAACTTTTTTCTGAAAAAAGTTAACTTTTTTTTGCAACTTATAGAATCTCAAATATACATTAAATACTTGTATAAAAAACATTTATCAAAATATGAAATTTTTACCCGAAAATAAGTCCAAAA
>QRFB01001254.1:13741-69628 GCA_008931105.1 Oenanthe javanica | reverse complement strand
GCAGCACACACTACAAAGAGAAGCATTTTTCCTGAAAGAAGAAACTAACATTGCCTATAATGCTTAGAAATCATCAACTGTGTACTAAATTAGAACCAATTGAACAAGTATACTATGTGTAAATACGTATACTATGTGCCTCATAATAAGTCATAACTCGATATATTTTTCTCAAACAAGTGGACTTATGTCTGCTGCTTCATACATTCCAGGGGCTGTACTTTCTCCAGGAGAAAAACTGACGCCAACTTATCATTTTGTTCTACAGTCTACTGCTTACTTTCTTAAGCGGTTTATGCTTTCAACTCTAACCTTTGTACATTTGAAAATTGGGGGAAATGATTTACATAAAAGTCATGAACTTCGTACTTGCTACAAGCTTTGTGCATGCTATTCCACGACTTCTTTTGGCCAGATCCGCTTCCACATTGATATCTCATCTTTATTATAGATCTTTCTAATACCTCCGTAAAAACCATATGTTTCATCACCTATTTCTCTGTGTTGCTTCCTATCTATAATTGTCTCTCTCCATCGGGAGCCTGGTGTATACTGCTTGAACTCTAGTACCACTGTGTCTGCCATTCGACATATTACGTGTGTTCAAATATGTCAGTTGTAGGATTAACAAAGCCAAAGACCTTATAAAACAAAGAGCAACAAATATTCAGGGCTAGCCCTGTGGCAAAAGCTTGTCAAAATGAGTTTTTAAGTAAAATAACAGGGTGCCTAGTCTTTGGCATACATGTGCCTTGAGCACAAAACCAGATTTCAAGGAAACGAGCAAATGGAATTCAGCCAAAAAACAAGACTGAAAATCAAGAATGTTGTAATATAACTTTTAGATAATGTCTCAAATTGTTTTCCTATTTAGACTGCTTTCAGAACACAAGGATAACTCAAGTAGTTGGATATAGTCATATAGATGAAGTGTATCTGCTTACCAGAACAATGGCACTGGCAATGAAGTTCACATCCATCGCATGATCCCAAATGGCCAACAACTCCATACCACCAGCCTGCAATGCATTTACAGACATGTTTATTATTCTATTCTTTCCGAGAAAACTGGTTCAGTAATCCTTTAAAATGCACTATACTGTAGTAGTTTATAATTTTTACCATAAGGGAAATCTTTGTTTCTTCTCCACTGGATCTCAACGTGATCCCCCGGTTGTAACTTGTCTAAACAATCTGAGAGATGAAGATCATGTGCAGGAGTTTTAACAGTTGATGCTCTTATCCTATCCCAATCTATATCATGTTCCATTGTTGCTCTACCTTGAGCTGAGAACCTGCAACACAAAATTTATTTTAAAGATCAACATATAGCCCCTAAAACAAATATCAATCTTCTGAATTGTTTTGTTTTAATATGATGAATACTATCAAAACAGTCTCTTTTTTTCCAACAAAAATAAATAATCATAACTATCAACAATGAACAATTTTTTTTATGTGAATTTATCTTCTGAGCTTTATATAACACAACTAAAACGGCTTTAACAAAATACAAATTTGCATACCTTGCCCTGAAGTTGTCCGACCGATAATCATAGCTAAGCTCTGCATCATAACATGACAGCATAAACCCAACATTCCCATTCTGCACTCAAAAAAATAAAACAACTCCACTGTTTATTCATCATCCTAACATAAAAAATAATAAGAAAAAAAAACTAGAACTCCATAACAAAGATCTATATGAAAATTACCTCTCGGTTAATAACTTGACCTGGAAACCAGTACTTGCCGCTCTCAAGAGATAGATACAATGACATTATAGACTCCAATGGTAAAGCAGTTCTCAACTTCCCCCTCCTATCCATCTTATACTTATAAAACGAAAAAAACCGAAAAATTCCATTTTGATCTGAGCAATCTAAGAGAGCTTGTTTCATTTTCAATGCAACATTACATTTCCATTCTCTATATGCAATATCACCTATAACTCTACTCCATTTGTGTTTCAAGTGCCTCTCCCAAAAATAATCATCCACACACACATTCCTTAAAGAAGTGCATACACATGACATACAACTCAACTCTGCTGGTGAGAGCTTTTCAAGAATGCAGTCCAATGCCAAATCAGGTAAATCTAGTAGAGATGTTTCTCTCTTAATCTCTGCATTTTTTACTCTAGAACTAAAGGTAGGAACTTTGAAGAATGGAACATGAATTCTTCTTCTTTTGAACCAAGAAATGAAAAATAAAGATAGTGCTTCTAAGATCCATGGTAATAAAACTGTTCTTAACTCATTCTTCATTTCCATGAATGAGTTGAGAAACGAGATATGTGAGAACATGATTTAAGAAAAGCAAAATATAAGCAAGAAAAACATTAAATTTGAATCCAAAATCTGATTAAGGTGGCAATGGTGATTAAAGCAATATATAGAGTGGAGGAAAATAATGACTTTGTGATGAAGACAAAGAAAGAATTATGGACTGATTGAGAGAAGGTTGAGAGTTAGTAGTAGTATAAAATTGCAGTGGAATTAGGCGGAGTTGACGAGCATTAATAAGAGGGACTTGAAATATATAGACATTGCATGTGACAAAGCTTTCACTTTTGAAAAATACAACATCAATCCTTGGTGAAAACAAAGCATTTATCTTGGAATCTAGAGACTATTAAAGAGATTATATAATGGAATTAAGGTAAACAAATTTGCCCTGAGAATAATTTAAAAATCATAACCAATTAGGTGAATGTAGATAACTTAAACAAAAGAAGAAATGAATGGGCCTGAGCGAGTGAGCGGTGAGCCCCCACCTAAAATAAGTTCTTTTATTTAATGGATGGGCAAAAATCACATTTATATGATAGAGTAAAAAAAAAGGAACATTACTGCTTACCATTAAATTCAGATAACCAAGAAACATAAAGAGTAAAAAAAACAAAATATTAAGAGAATGATCAAAGGTTGAAGATGGTTGAGGTAGAACTTTGAAATTTAAATTTGTCAGATTGTTTCTAGCTAAGAATATCTTGTGCATTTGTGTTTATTGTTGCGGATA
This sequence comes from Oenanthe javanica, assembly GCA_008931105.1. Lineage (NCBI taxonomy): Eukaryota > Viridiplantae > Streptophyta > Magnoliopsida > Apiales > Apiaceae > Oenanthe > Oenanthe javanica. The sequence continues at coordinate 66,607 of QRFB01001254.1, read as the reverse complement.
CCTCATGTCTGTAAATAATAATAATAATAATAATAACAAGTCGGTAAATTTAGTGCAAACATGAATGCGTGAGTAAAGTAATAAAGGAAAATAAAATAATCGGTTAATATAGGTACAGTACATACTCATTCAAGAAGAAACATTAAATCTAGGTGGGAATTTGATCAAGTAAAAAGAAGATAGGTAGACAGTGGCCACATATTTGCCCAACTGCCAACAAACTTTGGTAACAGATATTACAATGAAAATTTAAGTCATGAAAAGTCCCACCGCCTTAACTAGGCTTGTGTGTGTGTGTGTGTGTTACAGACCATCCCAATGTGCCCTGGTCTTTCACTCTTAGGAGTCTACGTATATGCTACATGACCCAATTGTTTTTAGAGTCTTTCCTGTGAAGTTTTTTACATAAAAATATGAAAGTGATAGACTTTCTTTTCGATAGTCCTTGTGTGATCAATTAAAAAAGCTCATCACCCAGTTTATATTGAGAGAAACAAAAATCGAATTCAATCCTTATTTAACAATTTTTGGACAGATTTCTTCCGTTTCATCGATTTTATCCGTTTATTAAAAAGATAAACTTAAATTGTGCATACAAAAGTAAGATAAATTCCATAAAACTAATCTTCTCGAAAGAAAATATCCTCCGCAAATGACTTGAACTGATTCAAATGCAATACGTTAGAGTAGGCAACCAAAGCGAAACATTCCCCTACACAAAACGATAGAATTAAGCATATATTAAAAATTAAATCGGGGAAAGGAAAGAAAGCAAAGTTTTGTTTGAAGGAATTGGTTAACATCCCATGTACACGAAAGTTTCTTGTACCAGTATGTATTGTAATTAGCTTAACTACCATGTCTCTATACTAGTATTGTAGTTAAATTCTAAACATTGATCCAGTGGCAATTGAAAACGACCAGCAACTAATTATTCTCCTTTTTATTACATGGCATATTATATTAGGTGCTCTCTTCTTGTTAACATGTCTAGTCTTCATCATCCTTGAAGTTCTAAGTAGAAAATTATAACAGGAAGAGTGGTGCAACAAATACCAACTCCGCAATCAATCCGCGGTTGTGAAGCACAAACCTACATACGTAATAATAAATGGTTAAAGAGCGAAAACACTCTGTGTTTTTTTTATGTAAGAGTAAATAAACTCTTATATTTTAATATGATTTAAATAAATCATTTATCTATAAAATGTAGGTTAAGTTAGCCTTTATGATTAAATTTGATTAATTATGATTAAATATACTTTTGAAATTTAAAAAAAAAATGATATTTTATTATAAAATTTATTTTAAAGTATTATACAATCAAAATAAATTATGTTATATCATCAATACGATGGCAAAAATAATTCTATAATTTAAGTGAAGCATCAAATAAATTGTTATGGGTTTATATGCTCAGATAAAATTTTAATTATTAGTATTATAATTATTACAGAAATTCTATATTAATATATGTTTTATGTAATTGAATTTTTTTGGTAAAAATTTAGCCAAACATATTTTGATACCAAATTTTATTTGATAAAGTATTATTATAATTAATTTTATGCGATTGCAATTTGATTCCAATTTGCAATTGATTTCCCTGATTAATTTTATTCCAAATTTATTAATAAACAAAATGTTAACACATATTTGAATTTTGAAATAATTATATAATAAAATAAAATTAATTTAATTATAATTTTAAATCAAATAAATAGTTAATATTATTTTTGCCAAATTCAAATCAATATTTGACCCTAGTTATTGAATTATTTTTACCCTCAAACTCATTTTATAATATAACCTATTTGGTCTTATAATATTTTAAAATAAAATATATAAATATATATCATTTTTTTTCAAATTTTAAACATATATTTAATCATAATTAATCAAATATAAACATAAGGGTTATTTTGAACCCATATTTAAAAAATGAAAGATTTATTTGAACTATATTAAAAGACAGACACTTGTTTGCTCCTTCATCTAAAATACAGAAATGCTAACCCAATAAGTAATTTTATATTGAAAAAATTATTGAAAAATAATATATATTTTGTGCAGTTGCATGTTATATCATGTTATATCCGCCAAGAATCAAGAAGTATGTATACAATGAGAAATCAGAAATCTAAAATTCAGCATTTTATCACTCTTTTTCTAGGATGTTGGTCATATATGTCATATTAATGAGAATAAATGTCCAAAATAACACACACATCGAATAAATGACCCCAAATGTCACTTTAAAATTCTAATTTTATTCAAAACGCTATAGAATGCAAAACGTAAGATGAAATAGAGTTTTAAGGCAAAACGTTACTTTAAATTAGGTTTTATAGAAAAAAAATTATAAAATTATAAAATGAAAAACAATATTTAACTTTTAATTTAAGATTAATATTTCTAAAACAATCAATTCAATACTTAACTTTTAATTTAAACTTAATATTTTTAAAACCCAATTAGGGAATTGATGAATCCTAAAATATTTAAAACACTACATTAAATATTGGTTAAAGAAGGAAGACATAAAAAAATATGGTGATGATAAAAATAAAAAAGAAAAACATAATACTAAGTGACGTTTTGTATTCAAAAATCAAAAGAATAAAAACGTTATACTATGTTGGGTTTTGAAGTGATATTTAAGGTCATTTTTATAAGTTATTTCATTTTTGACATTTTGTCCCCAGTCCCATATGGTGTCATTATTCCTTTTTTTTTACTCTAATAGCCCGTTTCTCAATAACTTCCCTTTTGTTTCTTCTTCACTCTTCCTTCCCATCTTTTAAATCTGATAGATCTTTTGATTGTAATGTCTTTTTTATTAAAGCTCTTTTTAATTCTGGATTCCTAACGTGTTTGACTATTATATAATATATAATTACATGTAAAGGCTTTTTAAATTGATTTAATATTTTATATATATAAAAACATTGAATCGATTATTTACTTTTTCTATTAATGGTATTCGATATTCACATTTGATAATTGGTCATATATTAATATTTATTATACTTATTCTATACATGTGTACATTCCATGACGTGTTGTTAATTACTTGAAAATAAATTTATTACAGATAAATGTCATTGAGTCCAAACTGATACATGTGGTGTAATTGGATTTGATACACTGTATGAGAAGTCGATTCTTTTTAGGCTAAAAGTTATATGAAATATTAATTAGAGAAATTCTGTATTATATTTTGCTCAAGTATCTAATACATGACATATAAGTCTTTAATTTGTACTCTATTTAAAAGTAATTCAACCCTCTTTTTAAACCAAAACTAGGAGTTTTTATTTGGTGATTATTAAATTATCAGTGATAACATATATATATAAATAAATTGTTAGATTGAGTTGAATGCTGAACAGATTTATTTTATAACAATCCATGTATGTGTTATAAATTCATGTGCAAGCACATATGTTATCTTGGCCGCGAGCATGATTAGTGAGTCATTAATATATTTAATAGATTAAATTGTACATATATTTTCATGACTATTACGTGTGACTAACCCATGTATACANGTGACTAACCCATGTATACGTCTAGTTTGATAGAACTAGAATTACATTATAATATATTTATGCTTGAGTGACTAGTTGAAAAATAAGAAATAGATGAGATTTGATCCATAAGTAAATATTGTATGACAATTGAAAAAGTATAGACGAGATCCGATCCATAGACATTGGATTAATGGATTGCAATTGAAAAGGATATGTATCATTGATTCATTGGATTCACTGGATTCACATAGGCAAGTAAATGCAGCATTATTTTGTTGGTGAAATTTAATACTCATCCGGTCCTAACATGCATCTCTAAATCTAAATAAAAAAAAATTATTCAATATTTTTTAATAATCTTTTTTTTTAATGAAAGGATTTCAAAAATACTTTTATTCTAATTTTTTTTTGAATTAAAGGATTTTAAAAATATTTTTATTCGGAAAAAGGATTATTAAAATATATTAAGAAACTCTTTTCATTAAAACTTAGAGTTGCGTACAGCACACTATAAAATGGATTAGAGAGAGTAAACGGTTTTTTTAGTGTGACTATCGATCACTTTTTAATGAGTTGTCGAAGTTTGATTGGCTCCCTTCCCATTAATAATAATGCCTCCATATATATATAAAAATTATCACCAATCAAAATTTGATAAATGATTAAAAAATAGTTGTTAGTATCTGTCGACACACACTACAAAAACCATTTAATAGAATAGGTTCCTGTCATCACCCAACCATAGTAGACCCTCACATGCCTTCCTGTCACTTGTGAAATATGTAATATGTTCCATCTCTCATTTCCTGGAATTAATTTGGCATCGAGAGGATCAAAAAAAAAATTGGAATGTTGAAATGTATAAATACTTTACCCACCCAAAACGTAAATATCTGTGGTATGAACGGGACATATTCGTATTATTTACACAATTGTACATTCATGGTAACCAAGTCTAATCAGGAATGAGAAATATCTTCCACTGTTCCAGGCAAATTGCATAGCCATCTCTTTGAGAATTTGACGCAGTTCTGGAGTATATCGCATCTCTAAAACCAAGTGGAACGAATTGATGATGCTTCTTCTCTACTTTGATTATGATTGATGCATGCTATCGTGGTCAACAGGTTCGTGTTCCGAGTCTGAGCCGCCCTTCTCCCGTTACAATTGGCCCATATGTACCGAGGCACCATTCAGGATTCAAAGTGCGTTTACAGGCAGGAACATGGACATCACATTAAATCGACAAACGAAAAGTGAAAATTATCATTTTCTTCTTGTAATTTATGCAGAATGTAATGTATTAATATATGTAAACTAAGGATACAAAAATATTCACATCGTGAAGTAAGAGATGTGTGAATAAAGGATACAAAGATATTAACATCGTGAAAAACAGTTAAAAAAACAGATTTTCTCGACTATAAATATAATCTTTTGTTGCTAGCTGATTATGACAGCTTACTAATAAGGTATGTGCATAATTATATTCGCGAGACATTAAAAATACGCATTTTAAAAATAAACATCTGAAAACTCATCAACTAAAAAGTATATTACTATCATATCAAGATCATATATCACGTGGATACACAATAATTGCAATACTAATAATCATGAAGAATAGTCTAATAAACATAACAACTAATGCCTCGGGAGTCGGGAAGAAAAACATCCCAATCCCATGCTCTATTAGATGGGAAGTGGGATGACTTCCCAAGCTAGATCAATAGTTAGCTAAGCAGACGTAATCAAGCACAGGGGTGTGTCACCTTCTTCGAAGGTAAAGATCGGGTAGACAGCAATACCAAGTCTCTGGATACACAATCCACCATATCCCCTTTAGCATCATAATAATAACCAGGAACATATCCCAACTCGAGGAGGATCTGTATAAGATTTTCTCACTACTGCTTTCCACCAGAAAAAACGGTCCATGATCTGTCCGATTGATAAACATAGTTATCGATCTCATCCTCAGGTTGAAAAATGAGAGTGTTGTTCTGTCTGGTAGCTCCAATGGGGCTTGGAATGAGTGGTTCTTATCCATCCACACTGCTGAAAATCTACTGACGACCTCCTCAAGAGTTAACCTGTTTATTTGCTTTGAAACCAAAACAAATAAAATATTAGGACAAAAAAGGAAACAAACCGTTAAATAAGTTACAAGATTAGGTTCTTAATATTATTAAGTTATGCCGAAATTAGGTTCTTCCTATTGTCATCTCTATGTTGCCTCACTATTGTTGCTTTAACCATTTATTTATGAGCTCAAATTAAGCAATTCTTTTCCTCAAGTATTAAGTATTATAGACAATTAGGACTATAATCTATCAAAATTTAGGAATGTAATAAGTGATAAACAATCCAAAAACTGTATTCAAAGTTGGACTTATTTTCTGTTTCATTATATCTTTAGTTAGCCTTGATAAATCAGCTTTATTTCAAAATTTCCAAGTGAGTTACTTACCATAACCTACAACACCTCAAACTAAGATGAGGACATATATTTTTCTTTTATGAGATGTTCAAAACAAAACCAAAGACGTATGCATACAAAGGATACAGGGGCAAATCTATAACTTGAGTAATTTAGTTATATTACATTTTCTTTACAACTAAGAAATAGGTCTCTCTTTCATTATATATACAAACATACACACATATTTGTTATATATATAATATAGAAAAGGGTTAATGATTACTTGAAACTTCAAAATTTGTTATATACTTTTAAGAATTAATTGTATTCAATTATTTACTGTATTTTAAATAATAATTAATGACATACTACTTTTGTTGTTTTTTTATAAAGGAAAAAAAATGTCAATGAACCGATTACATCCAAGTTGAACTCAACAACTCTTTTATCAAATTCTACTTATAGTCAACAACAGCCAAAGGAGTACAGCTAATGAAGCACCCGGTAAAGGTAAGTTTGGCAATATTTTTCTAAAAAATATATTATTATTGTAATTAAAAATTCACATATATTTTTTAGTTTTAAATAAAAGAAGAAGAAAAATTACGAAGTTGGTAATAAGATTTATAAAAAGAATTATAAAACCGGTTGAAGAGGATTTATGTTTCCTAGTTCATCACATAAACTGTATCAGAACTCAGTCCATCCCAACATCAGGTAAAAGTAAGTAGTTTTTTTAAATTAGGGAATGAGGCGAACATAAACCCCCTACAAAAAATAACAATGTAGGCACCAAACCTTAGGTTAGCTTTGGCAAGAACCCCTCCCAAGTGCAATGGGAGGTCACTGTCCTAGGACATAGGCTTCTAGATCACCCATTGACATCATCCAGGTAATTATTTAAGTGGTACGCCTGAAGTCCATATATAGGCACCAAAAAGTTACAAAAGTCTTCATGAATAAATGCATTACATTGATTATGATATTCAAAGTTGGTGTTTGACCTTATCCACAGAAATCATGCAGTTGATAACTTACGAAAGAGCTCAAAATTTGCTTATAATAAGCTTGCACAATAGGCCTTACAAATCAAGTACAAAAGATATTCAATGATAAAATGGGTTTATACATGTAACGGTTATATCTAGACAACAGAAGAAAGTTATAGGAATTGTACATGCTATTAATAAGAATATAATTATGCACATACCTTATCAGTAAGCAATCATATTCAACTAGCGACAAGACTAATTCAGATAACTTAACTATAAAGTAGGCACAGTCAAGTCTTATGAATGGAGCAACAAATTCCCGGTTACCAGCATCTGAAGACACAGTAAAGATTATCAGTGATTAATGTCAAGGAAACATCAGATGTATCATTAAAAAAAATAGATAAACAGGCATTTTAATTTACTAGGNTAAACACCCGTAACTATAACATACACATACAGTGATTTTAATCTTAAACTTTATTTTAGATTACAAAAATTGGTCTGTTTTTGTCCTCTCTCTTCATATTATCCAAGTAATTATCTAGATAAGAAATATATAGATGTATTACATACTTCTCTACAATATATATTTCTGTTCAGGGACAATTTCACCCATCAAGAATACCACCCAAACCTAATAAAGTCAAAAGCTTTAAATAGTAACGCGTCAGCATTTTATAGTAGTGTTTAACATTAATTGTGGGGCAAGTGCTCAGTTGTATACATAAAACACTGAACATATAAACATAGTACATACACAATGGAGAAATTAGTTGGGGGGAAATACCACATAGGCACATAATACTGATTTCAAACCAAAAGCCCAAAATCAAGAAGCAGAGGAAGAACAACACAGAAAACTCCCCAAATTGAGAAAAGAATAAATGCTTAAGATGAAATAATCCACACACATTTCACTACAATGATTTCGATCTGAAACCTTATGTCATATTAAGAAGGTTTGATCTTTTATCTCTCTTACTTCAAATTACCATAGTAATTATATGGATAGAAAGATTTAGATATATTGCAAATTTGTTTACAATTACCCCCGCCCTCCCTCCCTCTGTATATATAATTCTTTAAAATCTGCTATTTTAACTAATACTCAGAACTAGGGAAATAGAAGTAACAATGATAAGGCTTTAAATGGAATGATCTTGACCTGAAACCCGAGTTCAGCTTCAAATGTTGAGACTTCATGTCATTTTCACTTCATATTATCTTGGTAACTATATGGTACCATCTCTCTATGATATAGGTATGGAACTAGAAGAAAACCTAAGATTATAAGAATCTATTCACCCATAATACAGAACAGAAACAATTTCAAGTAAAATAAGTCTAAACCAAGAAACAATTTGAAGTCCAGGAAGAGATCAAGAAACAGAGAAAGAACATGACAGTCAAAAAAGAAAGTTTATCTCAAACTGGGACAAGGAGAAACACAAACTTAAGGAAATTGACACTGAGACACTTAAGGAAGGCTTTTTCTTCTCCTATTGTGGAGCTACTCAAAAGCAAGCAAAACCAAAGACAAACAGTACAATAGAAAAATATACTGTAAATTTTAATCATAAATCGGAATCCAGCAAAAAATAAAGAACTAAGAGAAAGACAAAGAAAGAAACGAATTTCAAATCCAAAAAAGGAATCAAGAAACAGATGAAGAACAACATAACCAAAATAAAGACTTACAAAAAGCAAACTCAGAGCAAATACTTACGAGATGTCCAACTCCATTTATGCTTCCAACTCCATTTTTTGTATATCTGTGAGGGCTCGTTGAGATTAAAATATATCTTCTTGCTTCCAACTCCATTTTTTTGTATCTGTGATGGCTCGTTGAGATCAAAATATATCTTCTTCTCTACTTTCAACTCCATTTTTTGTATATACGGTGGTTTACTGAGATCAAAATATATCTTCTTCTTTATTTTCAATCTCCATTTTTTGTATATGCGGTGGCTCGTTGAAATCAAAATATATCTCATTTTTTATTTTTATCTCCATTTTTTATATCACAAAATGTATATTTTAATATGAATATGTTAGGTTTATATAGACGGGTATGATTACATTTTGCTACGAGTCAAACATAAATTTCAAGTCATTTATTCATTCATTGAAAATATAATAATTTAAATACAAAGTAGATTATATAAACAGAGGTAAAATAGTACTCCCTCCGTCTCGGAATGCTTTTCCTGACTTTTTGTACTGTTCATTGTAAGCGATTGACTATTAATTTACACATAATTTATAAGACAAAATATAGTCATGAGTGATTTTGTTTGATTCGTATTTGTGAGTACTTTAATACACTAAAATTTTTATATTTAATATTAATACGAAATTAAAGATATTAACGATTAAAAAGTGTGTATTGGCAAACGCGCACATGATTAACAGGAAAAGTAATAAGAGACGGAGGGAGTAATGAACAAAGCAAAATCAATTTTTCTTAACATGTGTAGAAGTCAAATCAGCCCGATAAATCGGGAATACACTGTGAAATTGCTTTGTGCAGGTCAGTAAGATTACATTGTTAGCCCTCCTAGGTTTTTGTCTACCGAGTAAATAGGAGTAAATCACACTTAATTTTCTATAATTTTCTGTACATCAATTAATGTAATGTACTCAATTATTGTTGCTTGCTATTCACTTTTTAATTTTTGAATAATATATAATATTATAAAATTATTCATTTTATTATTGAATAATTATTATTTTAATATTTTGTATGTATTTTAAAAAAGGTTTGATGCACAATTAAAATCATTATTTTTATATTTTTTAAATTAAAAAATGAATTAAATGTTTTATAAAAAATAAATATTAATTATGCGAGTAAAATCCTTCAAAATATATGAAAAAGTACAGGTCAATTATTTAAAAATTAATCACATTTTTATTTCACATATTTTACATCGTATTTTGTGCATAAAGAGTTTAAATTCAAATACTATATTAAATATATTTTACTTATTTTACCATACTAAATTTTGTCATTTCATGGGTGTAATATAAAATTAAATATTACAATTTCATTGAAAAATTATTTTACTAATATGATACTCTCTCTGTCTAACCAATTCTTTACACTTTTCTTTTTTGAATGTCTCACCCAATTCTTTACATTTCAAAATTTTCTAAAAATAGTAAATTTTTATATTATAAAATTTACTATCACCCATTACTTTCCTCCACTTTTTTAAATCTATCAATTAAATATCAATTGAACCCACCACTTTACTCATTTTTTCTTTCCTTTCATCCATTTTTCCTTCTCTTTCGTAGTACTTTATATAATTTTCTTAACCTCCGTGCTCAATCCAAATATAAACAATTGAGTGGGACGAAATATAGCTGCTACACCAAAACTATGCGCAAAGAAGCAACCAGATTGCCCTAGTGGATAAATCAGGATACTATTTTGTTAGCCGTAACGTGTGAATCAACAAAAAAAACATTTAATAGAGTTTGACCCATTTAATACATGTAAGGGTTTAAATGTAATATACTAGTGTCCTAGTATGTAGTATATAATAAAAATGAAGTGTATTTGGCAACTCCCAGATTTTCTTATATTAACTTTTTACTTGATATTTTATTGTATAAATATTTTGAACAACTAAAAATGCCCCCTTTCACTGGGCCTGGGCAGTGGGCTTGGCAGGAGTTGCAAAAGATGCGGAAACATTAATAACCGAAGAGGCAAAGAAATATTAGGGGTTTTAGCTGGGGTTTAAAGACTCCCCCCTTCATTTTACACGCACTACTGCTCCACTCCCTCTCTAAAACCCTATTTCAAGCTTCTTCTTCTTTTTGTTTTTATCAATTCCACCAAAAGCAAACATGTGGGCTCTTCGTCGAGCTTCCAATCCACTCAGGTATCTACTATCACTTGTCACTCTTTTCTAATTTTATTATTTACTACGCAATTAGTTTTGTGTTTGTCTGTTCATGTTAGATCTATATTTTTACACTTCTACCATTTCATTATTCTACTTTTATCATGTTTAACTATGCGCTGTGTAATTAGTTGGTGTTTCATTATTGTGGCTAACTATACTACCTGTAATTATGAATGACCTCAATTTGTTTTTTAATTGCCTTTGTTATTTATTTTCTGTTAGGGTAAATGCAAGTTCGATGGATTTGAATATGCCGTGTGTTCGAGTTATAGCTAAAATGTTATATTTGTTATTATCTGTTACTATGTGATTAGGAACCGAGAAATAAGCCTACGAAGCTTTCGAGCTGGCTGTGCTAGAGTGGAATCGGAAATCTGTTACTTGAACAATGGTACTGGGCTAGCTGAGCATGCACCGGTAGTCTCTGATCTTTTCGTATCCTTCAAGAGATATCATCACAAGCAATGTGAGTCATTCGGATTCTGTAATGGCAGGCATCATTTTTCATCACATGCTGGCATGAAGAGCGGTGAAGATGATGATGATTTGGAGGATGGTTTCTCTGAACTTGAAACGGCAGCTAGTGCTGATGAAATCCAAGCAACCAAGACACAAAGTGATAACGATTTGATATCTGAATCTGAGATTTCTGATGGGGAAAGTGATGACCAAGTATCAGGAATTAAAGATGATCTGGAACTATCAGATAATGTGGCCGAAGGAAGTAATGAAAAGTTTGAACCCAAAAGGGGTTATATTCGATTGCTCAAGGCTATTATGAATGCTCCAGGCTTGTCCATTAAGAGTGTGTTGGATAAGTGGGTTGAAGATGGAAACGAGTTGAACCAGTCAGAAATAATGATATTGAATTCAAATCTTCGAAAACGTAAGATGTATGGAAGAGCATTGCAGGTTTGTTTACCTCTTCACATGTTCATATGATTTATAATAATTGGTCTTCAATATGCTTCATCGATGTTCACATTTCATAAGGTTGCATTATTAAATGATCAACTTTTTCTTTAAGTTGTGTAAAAATTATAACTGATATATGAAGATACGAATTTTAAATATGGCCTTCATATGGTGTCAATTTCACAATCATTCATGTACTAATATCAGTGCAACAATGTATGTACCTGGCATACAGCTTTTAGCAACTTCCTATATATGCTCTCTTCAGCTGACTGTAGATTTGGCATCACTTCCTTAAGATATTTGATGTTAATTCATCTGCTTTGACTGATCATCTCTTTTAAGGTTATGATTGTCAGGTAGCCCCTCTGTGGTTCATTTTTTGATTTCTAGTTTTAATGGCATCTCTTCTCAGGAGTGATTCTGCTGTATTGATCCGGTGGTAGAAGTGTCTGTTTTAGAGTTTTCATTTTTCTTTTCACCTGACTAACACGATTTTTTAATATCTAAGTACTAAAATAACTGTTCAATTATAGTTCAAATAATTTTCTTGGATTTTGTTTTTGATAAATAATACCAGAGTCAACATATAGAGGTTTATGTTTTGTGGTGGTTGTGATCATAGATGCTCCCATTTTCATAGTAAATAATAATTAGTTGGTCTTCTTGAACATTATACTCATACATTTTGGTACTTTAAAGACAAAAGTAAAATATATTTATTTGTTCTCCTTCTCCAGTTATAAAATTCAGTATTATAGTACTATGTAACATAATATTGAATACCAAACATACTCAGTGAATTCCAAATTTGGATCTGTGGAGGGTAAGATGTATGCAAACCTTACATATACTCTAAAAGGGAATATTCATGTCATACATAAAATGCTAATAATAGTAAGATTAACCAGTTTCCCAGTCATCCACTGCGATGAAAACACAATTGTTGTGGCATTTTTGACTCGACGTGAATCTATAACGAATCATGTAGTCACCCTCGGTTCACGATCTTACCACATTGGTAATTGCACCACATTCTATGTACCATTCACCAAGATATTTCATCTGTACGTTGAGGCTGGCTTCAATTATAAGATGGATGTTATATTATACGTTATTATGTTGTTACCAGAAGATTGGTAGTCTTTTTGGAATTTTCCCGGGTTGTTTGGTCGTATTGATAACCAGATGAATATCAGAAACCATTAGATGTAATATTGAATATTGGTACTTGCAATTTTCTACAGGTTTTATTTGCACCGACCTGTTAATTTATTCCATGTCAGGCAGATAGAAGCAATTATAAGATCAAACAATCAGAGCTTCACATAATGATATCTGATTAACTATTTTACAATTTGCTTGGCTTTTTACACTGAATATTCAGAATCACTCGTACCTCCAAATCCCTTGTATTCATGTGCAATTTTAATTTAATTGGAGGTTATATGAAGATTGAGCTATTTGAGTGCTTCTTGCTTGTCGGACTGTCTAGAATATCACTCATTGAAGGAATAGTCCTTTTTCATGATGTTCTTCTTTCAAGTTTACTATTTTTCAATGAAATTGATCATTTGCTGTATGGTTTTGCAGCTGTTAGAATGGTCAGCAGATCATTATGAATGTTCTGAAAGAGATTATGCTTCTCGCCTTGATTTGATTGCCAAGGTACAGGGTCTTGGAAAAGCAGAAAAATTCATTGAAAATATTCCGAAGGCTTACCAAGGAGAGGTTGTGTACCGAACATATTTGGCTAATTGCGCTGGCACCCAAAATATAAGCAAGGCAAACGAAGTATTCAACAAAATGAAGAGTTTGGGGTTTCTGATCACAGCCTTTGCTTACAATCAGCTGATCATGTTATATAAGAAGGTTGATAGAAAGAAAATTGCTGATTTGTTGATTCAAATGGAGAAAGATAATGTCAAACCCACTATCTTCACTTATAATTTATTGATAGACACAAAAGGCCAGTCTAAAGATATAACAGGAATGGATCAAATTGTTGAGACCATGAAGGAAGAGGGCATAGAGCCCGTCAATGAGACGCTTTATATAATGGCAAGGCATTACATCTCTGCTAAGTTCAAAGATAAAGCTGAAGCTGTTATGAAAGAGATGGAAGGAGGTGATGTACGTGCGAACCGTTCTGCTTGCATGTATTTGCTGGCATTGTATGGATTGCTTGGAAAGGCAGATGAAGTGTCTAGAATTTGGGAAATTTGCCAATCCGATGCCAATATTTATGAGTGTCTGGCTGCTATTGAAGCTTGGGGGAAATTAAACAAAATTAAAGAAGCAGAGGAAGTATTTGAGAATTCTAGTAGTAGGTGGAAAAGGCCATCTGCGAAGGTCTATTCTGCTCTATTGAAAGTATATGCAGACCATAAGATGTTGGCCGAGGGAAAGGATCTGGTGAAAAGAATGGCAGATGGTGGTTGCCGTATTGATCCACAGACATGGGATTCACTTGTTAGACTTCATGTGGAAGCTGGTGAGATAGAAAAAGCTGACACAATTTTGCATAAAGTTACTCAGCAAACACGGATGAAGCCCATGTTTAATTCGTTTATTACAATCATGGAAAAGTATTCCAAAAAGGGTGATGTCCATAATGCAGAAAAGATATTCTACAGAATGCAACAAGCTGGTTATGCAGCCAGGATACGACAATTCCAATTACTTGTGAAAGCCTATGTAAATGGCAAGACTCCGGCCTATGGAATGAACCAGAGAATGAAGGCTGATAACATTTTTCCAAACCATCAATTGGTTGAAATGTTGAAGCAGGTAGATCCATTCAAGAAAACTGCGGCATCCGATTTGTTGGATTGATGACCATCAGCTTACGAGTGGAATGTTGCATCTTTACCTACTCTGCTTGGATACTTCCTGTAATGTTACTTGTTAATCATAATCTATCAGTTTAAACAACTTAGGTCTGGTTAAGTGCTATTTTCCTGCAATTATTGTTAGTAAGCCTGATGCTTTAAATATTATGAACTGTACTCTGGCAAGTCTTGACTTCCCCTTTCCATTGTGTTCGGCCAGCGAATCATAACGTTATTGATCTGAGGTTCGTTTTGTGGTGACTGCAACTTCAGTTTTTCCGAGTAAATAAAAAAAAATAGTTTTAGATAAATCTATAATATTCTATTATATCCTGAGTGTGTATTCAAGGAGTCCTTGTTAATTAGGAAAAAAGTAGCTTCGTATTTATATCCACCATGGTCATTTTTTTTTGTTAAATATTAAACTGGTCATTGAAGTATTGACACTACATTCTTTTTATTATCAATTTTAACAAGGTATCATTTAAATCATTAAGTTAGAATATATATAAAATTGGTAAGTTTTAAATATAAAAAAAGTATAAATTTGTTTTGAAATTATTAAAATTATATTATGAAAATATCATTATATATATAAATTTGCATTTTTAGGTTGTATTTTGCAGAAATATTGAGTTTTACTATTTCAAATATATTAAAAAATTAAATATAAAATTAATAAATAAATAAATTACTTGAAATACTAGATTTGCAAAAAAAAACTAGTTGTGATAGAATACAAAATAAATGTATAAAACTCCAAAAAAAAATTATTATTGCTTTTCAAACATCTATTTAGAATTAGCAATTAATATAATATTTATGTTTATTTAGGTGATTTTAAGAATACCCTATTAAAAAAGTAAAATAATTATTTTTCTAAAAAAAACTTCTGAATAAAAATTTATAACTTATACTAAAATTCACAAAAAGATTTTTTTTAAAATAATTATTTTAACTATACGGTCAAAGTACTTTAAACTACATGCAGAAAAGTCAAACGACAAATATAAAAAAACAGAGGGAGTATATTAAAATTGAATTCTTGGAATTCACTATACTTTTTAATTATTTTCGTGCTGCTCCTCTTAAAAGCGTAAGAGTAGAGACCTCATTCTAATTTAACCCTACATAATAAAAAAAAAACAAAAATGAAGTGAACTTGGAGTGGTTCCATGGCCAGATGCATCAATCATTACTCATTACAGAAACCAAGAAGAAGCTAATGCTTGCAAGTATTGCATACCCCATCTCGTTGAGCCAACTATTTTGGATTTTTGCAAGCAAGAACTTGGAGTTTATATTTTTGCAGTTCTAGATCTACTAATTTGTAGAGCTCCTGCATTAATGTTCAACTTAATGTAGCTACAAATTGAAATTTATCTCGTCTGAAATATTGTGTATAAATTATATAGATGTAGAGTCAGTTTAATTTATCTAATAATTAATTTATAAATTCAAAAATATGCGTACTTTTTGACTTATAATTAACATATACAAATACAATAAAATAAATGGTATAATTTCATGTAATGGACTTAAATTAATCCAGTTATTTGGTGAAAAGTAAAAATGATGCAAATATCACGTCTAGATACATGCTTCTCTTCAGCAATTCTGTTCCGATACACAACTGTCCACACAGTCATAAACAGTATACACACACCATATTGCAGTTGAAATAATAATAATAATATTATTATTATTATATTTATTATATAAGCGCGGTTAAATTATTTATTTTCATATTAGAATGCAACCAAAATGTATAATTTTCCTATCAAAATTCGTTAGGACTTGATTTACAATTTGTCAATATGCATATATATGTAAACTTTATAGTTTGCATGACTGTATCCATATAAAAATTGCATCCACATTATCTTTTGTGAAGATGTCACGTTCATTTTTTTTGTCTTGTAGTCTTGTTCAAAACTCGCAACACTGAACATTCCAATTAAAGACATGATATAAATTGAGCATGAACCATTTCTCTACAAAACTCAAATATGACAATTCTCAGAATCAGGAAGAGACACCACAACCATCTCAACAACCCATTCACTTCTAACTCAAAATCACAAATTCCTTTTATTCAAGGACCCCTTTTTTTCAACCAAACAATCCCTTACCATCAGACCTTTTATATAGGTGACAAGTTTCTGTTGACATGGGCTTCAAAAGATGGTGGGTCAATCTCAATTTCTGCTCAATCTCAACCNAATATGCATATATATGTAAACTTTATAGTTTGCATGACTGTATCCATATAAAAATTGCATCCACGTTATCTTTTGTGAAGATGTCACGTTCATTTTTTTGTCTTGTAGTAGTGTTCAAAACTTGCAACACTGAACATTCCAATTAAAGACATGATATAAATTGAGCATGAACCATTTCTCTACAAAACTCAAATATGACAACTCTCAGAATCAGGAAGAGACACCACAACCATCTCAACAACCCATTCACTTCTAACTCAAAATCACAAATTCCTTTTATTCAAGGACCCCTTTTTTTCAACCAAACAATCCCTTACCATCAGACCTTTTATATAGGTGACAAGTTTCTGTTGACATGGGCTTCAAAAGATCCATTTGGGCTACTATTCCAGGACAAGCTTTTGTATCAGCCGCATTAGCTGAGACACAAGTGGATGAAAGCAGGGGATCGTTTGTTATTAAAGACAGAAATATTCGACTGGTATGTCAATGTCATTGTCAAACTGTTGAAGATATAAGAATAATCAATGAATTTGATGATTGTTTCTATGCTAAAGATGAAGATTTTTCATCTGGGGTTGATCAGAATATGGAGTTCAAGAACATTGATATCCTGCTTTGTTAATAATAGGTAGGATTTTTAGTTTCAAGAAAAAGAAAAAGATGATTCCTTTAAGTAGAATTCAAGAAAACTTGCATCTTTTAGATAAAGAACCCTCTAATTCTGCAAGATATTGGCTTTTGTTTGATCAGAAAAATAGTAATCAACTGGGGTTTCAGTTGAGACTTGGAAAACCTGATTTTCGGTATCAACAAAGAGTTTCCCCGAGAATTTACAGGGGTTTTACCCGAAGGCTGAGTCCGATTTGGAGACGCAGCAGAAGAAGAGGTTTTCTTGCTGTTATATCAGCAGAGGAAGATCTTGTTGTTAAGATTGTAGAGCCTTCTAATCAGTTTAATAGAGCGTGTCTTATATACTCAAGTGAAAGAAATGAAAGATTTTATGGTTTTGGAGAGCAATTCTCTCATATGAACTTTAAAGGAAAAAGGGTGCCTATTATAGTTCAGGAACAAGGAATTGGGAGAGGTGATCAACCAATCACATTTGCAGCCAATTTGATTAGTTACAGGTGAATAGTATAACATTAGACTTTGGACTACCTGTATGTATGTGTTGTTATCTGATATTAAAACTTTTAACTTTTATTGCAGGTCCGGTGGTGATTGGAGTACAACTTATGCTCCCTCTCCATTATATATGACATCCAAGATGAGGGTACTTTATCTTGAAGGTTATGATTATTCAGTTTTTGATCTGACAAGGGATGATAGAGTTCAGATACTGGTAACATTTCTTGTTGCATGTTAAATTTATTGAGGCAGTGTGAATTCCAAAAGCTTTTAGCTGAAGTTAGTGGTGTACTTATGGTCAATGCAATATATAATGAGGCCAGAGTAGTTTAAATGGCACTGCTTCAATTTTATAAAGATTTATGAAGAAATGAATTTTGCATACACTAGGAAGTTTTCATCCATAAAAAAAGAATACAATCAAACAACAATCTATATGGTGCTTTATAATATTTTAATTTGCAGCCTAACGCGTATCTGTGGAATTATATTTATGGCATCTGGGCAGATATATGGAGGTTTTGCTGAAGGTAGAATATTGAATGGGAACTCGCCTCGTGAGCTCATTGAATGTCTTACTGGATCTATAGGAAGACCACCCAAGCTTCCTGATTGGATCATATCAGGTCCTGTGGTGGGAATGCAAGGGGGCACAACTACTGTACGTGATGTTTGGGAAGAACTGAAAAGATATGAAGTACCTGTATCAGCCTTTTGGTTGCAGGTAAATGACTTTTCTACCAAAAAACACATTAACGTTTGAAAGTTACGATATTTTTCATTATAAAGGTTACAGACATCCTCAAACTTGACAGGTTCTACGATATGAATTTATATTTGATGTACATAATTTGATTTTAATATTTTTAATTTTTGAAGAAATCAAAATTCAAAGTTATATTGAGAATCCTGGGTGTTTGTTCTCACTTTCTCACCTTACTTTCCTTCTCCATTTCTGTTGTGCAGGACTGGGTGGGGCAGAGAAAGACTGTGATTGGTTCTCAACTTTGGTGGAATTGGGAAGTAGATGCTGAAAGGTACAGAGGATGGCAGGAACTAATTAAAGATCTAGCTTCGGAGCATATTAAAGTGATGACATACTGTAATCCTTGTTTAGCTCCGGTACATATTTACAATAATTGGATCATATCTCTATCTTTAACCAGGATTTGATGCCGTTGATGGTGAAGACGTGAGATATTTAAACTGAGTGACATATATGAAGCTCTTACTTGTACTAACAGATGGATGGAAGGGCAAATGTAAGGAGGAATCTTTTTGAGGAGGCAAAGAAGTTAGGCATACTAGTGAGAGACAGCAATGGCGAACCATATATGGTTCCAAACACAGCATTTGATGTGGGAATGTTGGATTTGACACACCCACACACAACAAGTTGGTTCAAGCAGGTTTTACAAGAAATGATAAATGATGGAGTCAGTGGTTGGATGGCTGATTTTGTAAGGCTTACCAGTTGATGCCTGCCTTTATTCAGGTTTGACATGCATCCTTCAATGAGTTTTCAGTTCAAGACAATTCTACCTGATCAGACTAAGATATATTTACAGCTCTGCACAGTACTGTTAAGAGTGTCAAAGTAGAACCACTAAAAGCATTGCATCTATCTTCCCTAGGGCTAGGTTGTAGAAAAAATAGACCCAACTTTTTATATTTATTCCAATTTGCTACGGCAAGTAAAGAAGCCTAACATCTCTGTCCAAAAAAAGAGACTTTTGAAACATCGACAAAAATAAGTATACAGGTGAGTTTTCATTTCTATATTTTTTAACATTAAAAGATGTAGAATTATATATTAGGATGTATATCCACAGTTGAGTGATGACTTTAAAAAGCACAAGTGCACTCTGTGAATTTTTTACTGAGACATGTAACTAGATTTGTGTTCAATGTATATACGACAAGCATCTGGCAATAGAAAATTCAATAAACCTCAATAAGTTCAATCTTTAACTTTTCCTTCAGGTGAAGATCCTATCTCTGCCCATAATAGATACCCAGAACTATGGGCCAAGCTAAACCACGAATTTGTTGAAGAATGGAAAAGTAAACATGCAGGTGAGGAGCATAAAGGCTCAGAAGAGGCCTTAGTTTTCTTTATGAGAGCTGGTTTTAGGAATAGTCCTAGATAGGCTATGTTGTTTTGGGAAGGGGACCAAA
Source organism: Oenanthe javanica (assembly GCA_008931105.1). NCBI lineage: Eukaryota > Viridiplantae > Streptophyta > Magnoliopsida > Apiales > Apiaceae > Oenanthe > Oenanthe javanica. The sequence continues at coordinate 46,463 of QRFB01001254.1, read as the reverse complement.
TGGTAAGTTGGCAGANCATAAAGGCTCAGAAGAGGCCTTAGTTTTCTTTATGAGAGCTGGTTTTAGGAATAGTCCTAGATGGGCTATGTTGTTTTGGGAAGGGGACCAAATGGTAAGTTGGCAGCAAATGATGGGATAAAAAGTTCAGTAGTTGGGTTGCTAAGCAGTGGAATTTCCGGCTATGCTTATAATCATAGTGATATTGGAGGCTACTGTGCAGTCAAGTTGCCATTCTGCTNGGTTGCTAAGCAGTGGAATTTCCGGCTATGCTTATAATCATAGTGATATTGGAGGCTACTGTGCAGTCAAGTTGCCGTTCTGCTTGAATTATACAAGGAGCGAGGAGTTGCTGTTGCGGTGGATGGAGTTGAATGCTTTCACATCTGTATTCCGAACCCATGAAGTAAGTCAAAATCCTACCATCTAAGATACATAACGAACATCAGCTCCATCAAGTCTTTGATAGACTAAGGCCACTCTTTGTTACACAGTAATGTGTCCTGATTCAATATATCATGCATGTACATCATATGGAGTATACAAGAGTATTTACTTCCTGACTTAAATCACTCCTCACAAAAAAGGAGCAAGAACATATTGAAAATTGTGGTAGAAATCAAAGCAATGAGAAATTATACTATTAAACCTCGATAAATGAATACCTGGGGGGCGAAGAATTTTATTCATTTATCGAGGTTAAAAATACACTGTTCCTATTATGCCAGGACTGAAAAAGATTATGCATTTGACGAGATTATTCGCTTATCAAATATTCATTTATCGAGGTTCTACTGTAGGTAGTAGGGAAAGTATTGAGTGCTTATATTTTATACTGCACTATCTATCCAGGTCTTAGTCAAAGCATGTGGTCAATTTATAATGTAACAATAATCTGTGGGTTTTGTTTTGTTTCCAGGGGAACAAACCATCTTGCAACAGCCAGTTTTACTCGAACCACAAAACTTTATCACATTTTGCACGTTCAGCAAAGATGTATAAAGCTTGGAAGTTTTACAGGATTCAACTGGTCAAGGTGATTTCAAGACTTACAACGATTTTTAGTCTACTTTCGAATTGCAAAGTCTGCATTGCCCATTGAAAATTTAATCTGTATACTACGTCTTCAAATTTTCCTTCCTCATGTCTCAGGAAGCATCTCAGAAAGGACTCCCTGTTTGTCGCCACCTATTTCTACACTACCCAGATGACGAATATGTGCATAACTTGACTTATGAACAATTTCTTGTTGGTACTGAGATTCTAGTTGTGCCTGTTCTTGACAGACGCGAGAAGAAGGTTAAGGCCTATTTTCCTATAGGAGAAAAGTGTCCATGGAAACATATATGGACAGGAAATCTATACACAGAACAAGGTTCAAAAGCATGGATTGAAGCCCATATTGGCTTTCCTGCCATCTTTGTTAAAGATGGCTCGGTCGTTGGAGACACTTCTAAATAACTTAAAAGAATACAATATGCTGTAAAATTATTACTCAGAATTGTACAGAATGTAGCTGTTCAAGTTCAACTGTGTTTTTATAAGCATGCCTTTTCAACCTACCGTTCTATATATTTAAAAACCGTTAAACTTAATTAAAAAAACATTAAACACTACCAAGTGAAAGCTTACCTTTTTTTTTGAAAATTTATGAAACGACGGCCTGGGGATTTCTCCATAAGAATTAAGTGAGAGGGGGGGGGTTTCTTGGTTTCTTTGTGGTTGTCTTCAAGATTATTGTCGCACGAAGTTATGTAGATAACCCCAATTTGAATTTGATTCGAATACATTTGAGGATATTCGCTCTCGTTGGACGTCCGAATAATGTAATCGAGATCCTTACTTTTGCTTCAATAAATACATTACACTTTTATCGAACCAATATTACAAAGTTTCTGCTATCCATAAATTACATAATATTTACAAGTTGAGTATTCATTATTCACAACAGAAAATTAAATAAATACATTAATCCACACATAAGAAATTAATCAAGCTGAATAATATGTAAAATTTGACAAATAAATTTGTGAAAAAGAGAGATTATATATTATATAACTATTCATCTATTGGAGTTGGATTGAATTTTTTACTAATACAGGCCACCAATGCAGCTTTGACCAAAATAAACCACCCCAACGATACCTGAAGCATCCATCAAAATCAACCTGTAACACCAACTAAACCACCCTAACGATATGTGAATCATCCATCATATAACAATTTTGCAAATAATAAACCCCATCTGTCACCACATGGCATGAACTGCCCAACTTGGTAGTAGCAAAACAAGTTGAACCAAACGCCTTCGGTTTACCATTGGAGAGCTTCTATAGGGGTACATTCATGGTCAGCTATCCTGTACAAAGAACATCTACATATGAATGTAGACACTTGTCTCCAGCTTCACCCTGCATTCATATATCTAGTTGCTTGAAGTTCATCACACTTGCAGCGTCCTTTATAAGTTGCTTTCGGACATCCACCTGAAAAGGGCACATTTAAGGTTTGTTGCCGTCATATAAGAGTAGGTCTTAGACAATGTAGTTTTAAACAGCAACCATCCACAATCTGCTTACCCGAGAACCCATGAGTGAAGAGAAGACGACATTGGCTTCAGCTGCATCATCAACCACTAGTTGTTTTAGCAGTCTTGTCTCTGGATTCAGAGTTGTTTCCCATAGCTGTAAAGGCATCATCTCACCCAAACCTGTAAATTATTAAATATGAATTATTAACACACATTTCATTATTATAGAAAAGTTGATAAAAGGAACAAAATTATGGTAAGAACACTTGCAGATAAAAAATCAAAAACAAAAAAGAAAAGAAAAGGGATGAGAGATGACTATATGCATATAAATTAAATGGATACAAAGCATATTTAAAAAGATATTCACAGATTGGGGAGACCCTCAAGTCCCAGACTAGTACAGTGGCTTGTGATTTCCCCACAGTGATTTAAAAGCTACTCTGGGGGTAGTTGGGGTTTGTCACACGTCCATAAATTTTTTGGAGATCTGTTGATCTTAGTATTAACCGCCTACAAAAGCTTCTTTTTCTTTTGGCTAAACCTACAAAAGCTTCTTGAATTTTAACTGTCCAAGACTAGGTACAACTTGAGTAATTTTTCTTCATAAACGGCAGAAAATTGTTTGCATTTGAAAGAATGAGTCTCTTAAAGGTATGATCCTCAAACAATCAAGTGGCATTTATCAGGCATTATACACATTAAGCATTCATTTCTCATTTTGTAAATTTTAGAATGTCCTGGTATACTTTCTTCATCAAGCTTCTTTCAGTAAACTAGAAATTATTGGTGCATACATATTAGATTGGGTACTGATGTTATTTCTCACCAAATTAATCGACATGTAATTGTTCAGAAATGATATATATTGATATTCCCAATCTTACCTTTAAACCTCTGAATGTTGTATGATGCATTTGAAGGAAATTCACTCTGAAGTTTTACAAGCTCAGCTTCACTGTAGCAATAAAATGCTTGCTTCCCCCTCTCAACCTGATATATTCAGCAAAGAAAAAATTGAAGAACTTAAATTTAAGGAACCAGGGTTTCAGAATATAGACACTATGAATATATGATTACGATGCAGAATTCACAGACAAGATAGAGAACACAGTGTGTGTGTGTGTGTGTGTGAGAGAGAGAGAGAGAGTATCTTTTCTGTAATTCATATGCAATAATATACAATTATTATTCAGTCTATAGGCAGTACTTGTAGAGCCACAAGTTGTTAGCTTAGACCTTGACGGACTGAGTTTATGAGGTTATTGAATTGACCAAGACATACAAAAACAGAACAAATACCACGCAATTCTTGTCTTTATATACATACCTTATAAAGGGGTGGAACACCAACATAAATGTAGCCGCCATCAAATAAAGCTCTCTGCAAATGTAGCTACATGTATGAGTTGTACTTTCATATTTTACTAAATTTTAAAAAAAATATCTAACATCATAGGAAATGACAATTACACATGCCAGATTCCTTTACGTACCTGGTATCTGTAGAAGAAGGTTAGCAACAATGTCCGTATGTGAGCTCCATCAACATCAGCATCTGTCAAAATTATGATCTTATGATAACGTAGGGCCTCCTTATTAAAATCCTCCCCCTGAAATATAAATCAATAAACAAATGTGCCAGATAATCCAAATAACAAACTAAAGTATGATGGAATAACCTTTACTCCAAGACCCAGACCAAGGATTAGATTTTGAATCTCCTCATTCTTGTACATTGCCGCTTCATCTCTTCTTTCAACGTTTAAAATCTTACCTCTTAAAGGAAGAACAGCCTGCATGAGAAGGCACAAGATTGTTCTTATACACAACTAAATCGTTAACTTTGAACTGTTTTATGATATCTTGAAATTGAAGTGGAAACAACATTAGGTTCTACATGAATCAATCACCAGTCTACACAACCACCAAATGCAGGGCGAGCTTCTAGAACATTAACCTACTGACACAAAGATACAGATAGATCACCCATTTATGCTAAACACGCCATAACCAACGAAGTAAATTACAAGGTCTTCAAATAAAAGCTTTTAAGTACACCAAAAGGAACATTCGTTAGTAGGAGCTGTAGGTACTAATATGAGATTTTTTTAATTATTATTCAATTAATCATAACTTTTGCTTCATATCTACTATGCACATAAAACATTGTAAAACTTGCTTCAGCCAATAAACTACCTTCACCAAATAAATTCTACATAACTTTATGTTACACTTTTAACTTAAATCTCACAACACACATACAATATGTGTACCCGAGCTGTTCTGATCAAATGCATGAAATTCTAGTCTAATATCTTTGGATGCATTAGAAATACTACAGATAAGTATAAACAATGCACTTAATATTATGTTAGAACTTAAGTTGCCAATTAAATCTCAAAGTGAAATTTGACCTGAAAGCGCCTATCACGGCCTTGCTTTGTACTTCCACCAGCTGAATCTCCTTCAACTATGAAAATTTCTGCAAAAATTTCACAGTACATTATGCTTAATAATGCAGGACAGGGTTATAAAATAAAGAATAATGGTATTAAAAAAAGTAAAAAGATAGGCTAGGGTGATCAACCGCAGAAATGATAGAAGTGTTGAGATTGCAACCCATAACAAGAGAAGAATCTCAATTATAATCCTCGATCAAAGTTTGAAAATAATAATAAAACTCATCTCCTTGTATAGTACAACTTTAAAATACAGCCCTAGGAAGGAAAATGGCCAAAAGTTCATCAGGATCAAGTATACATACTAAGCTTATAAAAAAATATCTAACGTTCTAAATGTTGCTGCATGAGCATGAAAGTTGTTGACACAGTACATTAGCCTTTTGTTCAAGTCCACTTCGGAAGCATTTGATAGCAATTTTGATATGGTAAAATTATTAAAAACAACCTTACATGAGTTGTAAATTATAATATTAGTAAAGCTTCACAGTAGAGCTTAAGAACCATACAGTCTAAAATCTTGTCTACACACGTAGATTCTATATATAAATATTATGTTATACAAAAAAAACAGATGAACAAACATTAACAAGTTTCGAAAAAGCAAATTAAGCATACCAGAGTCTTCAGGGTTCGTGGAAGAACAATCAGCAAGCTTTCCAGGAAGAGATGAAGATCTTAAAACGCTCTTTTGCCTCACTAATTCCCTTGCTCTCTTAGCAGCTAGAGCTGCCTAAAATGGCTCCCGCCAAAAAAAAACTCATAATATACTGCCTTGCAGATTAATTTGATTGACAAAGTTCATAAGTAGCCATGTGTAGGGATGGTAAGGTTGTGATCATAATAGTGTTTACCTTAAGAGCATTAAGAGACTTCGAAAGGATTGAATCCAGTACATCTGGATGCAACTCCAAGTATTCAGTAAGATATTCTTGAATAAATTGGTCAACCAACTTTCGCACTTCAGGATTTCCCAACCTTGTCTTTGGAAATACAAAACTTACAAGTGAATAATTTTCAGTATGAATGATAAGTGATAATGCCAGTTCAATGCCAATAAAGTTGAGTGCACCTAATCTCAATTAAATATATACATATTACATGCCATTTCCATGTTGGAAAGAGGTTATGCATACATCATCTCCAAGAATATAAATAGAGTGCTTACCTTTGTTTGTCCTTCAAATTCTGGATTTGGGACTTTGACTGATATTACACATGTTAACCCTTCCCTTACATGCTCACCACTTAAACTAATATCTTTTTCCTGTTAAGATACATCAGTTTATAACCACAATCAAATTCTATAATCTTATACAGTTTTAAACGACAGATAACTGAAGTTTATAACAAATTGACCATATGAAGAAAATTTAATGTACCTTAATTATCTTTGACTTTTTTCCCAGATTGTTTAAAGTTCTTGTTAATGAAGCTTTCACGCCATCAATGTGCGTACCACCATCAATCGTTCTTATGCTGTTAGCATATCCCAGCAATGTGTCAGAGTATGCATCTGAACACCTGCATTAATAATAAAACGAGAAAAGTTTTGAGTTTACTGCATGAAGAATCCAACTATCTGCCAAAATCATTAATTATTACTCCCTCCGTCCCACCCAATTGTTATCCTTTCGGAGAGAAGGTCCGACACGCATTTTAAGGTGCATATAAAGTATAGTTCCATAACTTATTTTTAAATTATTTTTTTCCTGAATAAAAATTTAAACATTAAATTTTTATTCAGAAAAAAAAAATTAAAAATAAGTTATGGAACTATACTTTATATGCACCTTAAAATGCGTGCCGGACCTTCTCTCCGAAAGGATAACAATTGGGTGGGACAGAGGTAGTATTTATTTTTTGGGAGGGGTGGGGGGTTATTGAAGTGAAGACAAAAAAAGTTCTATTTCAGTCATGTGGGTACGATATAAATATAAACTCTGAAGTGAAGTCAAGAACATGTCCATTTCAGGAATATCGGTACAATATAAACCCTTTGTCTCTTTCACCAAAAATAATAACAACAACAGCGAAACATTACCACTGCAGAGCTACATCAATTGACATTCCATCTACTGCTTTTCTGAATCCCAGGATGTCATGAAGTGGATTCTGGATCACAAGAATAACATTCACTTTTTAGTAAAGAATCAAACAATTGGCACACCAAACATCGCATAGTAATAGAAATATCATCTAAACAAAAGATAGGCTGTATACTAGATGATTGTTTGATGCAGCAAAATTAAGATCAGGTTGACACAAACGATTGATCAAGTATAAGCGGGCTATGTGCNCTAGATGATTGTTTGATGCAGCAAAATTAAGATCAGGTTGACACAAACGATTGATCAAGTATAAGCGGGATATGTGCTACAATTTAGAAAAGCAACAGTCACATTTAAGATCATCAATATTAGATAAATCTTTATTCTTGAGGACTAAGTGTTATTACTTATTAACGATACAGATACTACTGTAGTTTTTTATTTTTGATAATACAGGGGCACGACCAGAAGAACCTTGTGCTGGACTTTTAATATAAATGGGTTGGGTGGTTTGATGTCTCCTTAAATAGGATATGAGCTTTTACATGGAGATCTGCCTTCGTAAAACACACTTCAAAAGCCTCTAGGATTAAAATTTTAAGTGTAGCTACCTCAATGTGTTTTGTACTCATCTTGTTCAATTGACACAATTACCCATCAAAAAGATATAATGCAATCCTATTTATGCACAATCTTAAAGCTGAGTTACTATTTAAAATTGGAAATTTATCAAGGCAGTTATAAGATTTAGTTCTTCAAAATTGCTTTTGTAATTATCTAAACATCACTGCTAAAACTCTACAAAATTAATAAACGTCCAGTTACATACTGTACTCTTGTTTTTGCTAACTGTACAGCCATGGCAGCATGTAGTGCATACTATCTTAGAAGAGATACCAGTATACCACCATATCAATTCGTGTTAATTGAAGGTAGACCATTAGAAACAATACTTGTGAGCTTTCATGTTTCCAGGGTAAATTTCTTTCATTGTTATAGTTGGCCATCGACTTTTCTTTCTCCGTTTAAGAAGTTTCAGTGATAGCCGTTGATTATTAGCAGACCAAAAAGGAAATTCTAACTTCAAAGGAGGGCAATTCTAGATCACCCATGTGGGCCACACCATGACAACCAGAACCAAGTGAATAAAACCAGTCTATTAATCAAACTAAAATCTTTGAACCCATTCCAAAAAAGTGGACATCAGGGCAGGGAAGCATACAAGTGTTATTAACCTAATATTTTCCAGAGTCTCCTATGATAAAAAAGAAATCAGAACACAAAAATCCAATAAAGACATCCCTAACGGAGACAGAGAAAGTTGGACATACCTTATCAGAATTTAGCCATCTAACATATTCAACTAACCCTCCTGCATAGCAGTATTCATGATATTGGTTCTTCTCAACGTTTACATCCTCCTTCCGAAGAGTGATCGTCAACTGCAAGAAAAAAATAAAGGAAATTGCAAATATAACGGCTATGGTCAAAAGTAAAACTATTCTCTCGCATAAACTAGGCATGTAAACGACATGGCTTTTATCTATGTTACTTGGACTCGGGTACGGAGTGTCTGTACAAAACAATTATCCGATTATCGGAGTTGATAATTTAATTCATTCATGCTGAATTAAAACATTAGTGGATGAATTGTGATGAGAAGTGAACTACAACTGGCTGTATCTGGATCAGGAGGGGGAAAAGAAAGTGACACATAAAATATTACCATAGAAGTGAGCCTAACTTACATATAGGACCTTCATGTTTCAGTTGGAATACACATTTAAGTTTAAACATTATATTTCATTAATATGTCGAACCTTGAAAACGAGAATAGTTACAAAGTTATCATTTAAGTTAAATTTTTAAATCCAGGAAAACTCATGTGACTGTCCCGGCTCCCAGGGTTTCAGATTCCCCGATTTGGAAACATAATGGAGCAATGTGTACAATAAATCATGGTAAATTTTGAGGTACATTTCGACTAAAACATGGAGGTATGAAATGTGATTTAGCTTTTATTCAAATATGACAACCATCAAGCAATGCTATGCTTGTTCAAATATATATCCTTGGAGAATTGTAGTAAGCAATGGCTATTATTCAATCCATCAATAAATTAATTATGTATGTCATATGGGCCTGTAGGAACTTCAAGCTAATTTATAGTATAATATTACAATATTATTTCAAAAATTATGACAGATTAAAAAGGAAAAACATATGGTAGATTTTGGACGGAGATGGTATAGATTATATTAAAACAAGCAAAACTACAAAATAGTGATAATGATGTTACCTCGGGGTTTAGAAAAGCCAGTTCCCTTATTCTTCCCGCAATAGTATTGTAGTCAAATTGGATTTCAGTAAATACTGCAAAGAATACAACCATAAAAGTCAATGATGGTTCACCTGATGCAGATATAAACTCACAAATTATGATATGATCATTAAAAAAAATAAGATTACAATAACATGTATAGTATCCAAAAGTTAACCTTCTTTGTCCGGCCAAAAATGTATGGTAGTCCCTTTCAGATCTTTTTCATTGGCTGAAAGCTCATGGGGTATTAGATTTGTAATAGGCTTCCCACGAGAATAGGTCTGTTTATATTGCCTTCCATCACGTGTTACAGTAACTTCTAGTGCCTGTAAACGAATACAATGCAGAATTAGATCATTACAAAAGATAGGTCCCACATTAGTGGTCAGAACTGAATGAGAAACAAAATACATTCCCTGGAAAGTTACCAGGTACAGAAATACTAATACTATCAGCAGTAGTAAGCAAATTGCATTGTATAATCTATGACGGATCATAATAAAAACAAGAAAACTTCTTTACACTACTCGCTAGGGCACTATGGCTTTATTGCACTAAAAATATCGGTTCCCGTCATCTACCCAAAAAAAAAAAAATTCAGTTTACGTCACTAGTAGGTTGATGCTTTGTGCAGCTTCAGAGATTATACCCTTGAAAAAAAATCAGGATTTTCAAAAATATGAGCTTATTTTCCAAGCAAAAAAACTCATAATTTTCAATATATTTTGTGACTTTATCCAAGTGTTTACCCTCCCAGACTCTACTTCTAAGTGGGATAAACTGGGTACGTTCTTACAAATGTCATCCAACCTAGCACAAAGTATTTACGTTCATTAACTTAAAATGTCAATAACATCAGCAAGGAATCACAAGATTATATTGCCAGCTGCTAAATATATGCTTACAACAAAAAAAAATGACTCACTTTGAGATAGAGTAGCGTGTCAAGGTGAAAAAACCTTAACCGCCAACTATTCAAGGGGGGGAAAGATGCTTATAAGCCTCTTTAACACATAATGTTAAGTGCTGACCAATAGTAACAAAAAAATATAAATGAGGTCATGCTAATAAACTAAAACAGCATAACTTGAATCTTGGTGTCATGTAGATAAAGATGTGATGAACTCCAAGACAATCATAGCAGTGCAACAGGAACTAGAAACTCCTGAAAGGATGTCACATTCCTTGAAAACTAAAACACGGCTGGAATGTATATTTTGGCTTAACTGTAAATGGTAACGTCAGTAAATCTTAAAGACCCACCTCAGACAATGCATTGACAACAGATAAGCCGACACCATGTAAACCACCTGAAACACTGTACCCACTACTTGAACCACCAAATTTTCCACCAGCATGCAAGACCTGCACCAATGAAATTTGAAAGTTATCGATCAGTAAATAACTTATTATTGCTTTTAAGGCAGAACCGATGATATTCATAAATTGGCGGGGATAGAACGACAATTTCAATTTCCAAATATGCCTGTGCACATGGTAACACTCTCTTCATGTGCTACTAGTGCTTTTGACGGGTGATCACTTGTATCTTTTACTAACCGAGCAAAGCAAGCACAAACAGTAAAACAACAATCAAATTATAGGTAAGAGTGGACAACATACCGTTAAAACTGTCTCTAAAGAAGATTTTTTTGTGACTGGATGAACATCGATCGGAATCTGAAAGGAAGCGAAGTAGGGTAGTTAGTAACATGATGAAAAGGAAAAATGTGAGATTATAGTATATATATGCATTCTAACTTTAACCAACAGATAATAATTAATCTGCAGAATATATTTTAACTTTTAACAAGTTACATAATAAATAGCACTGCTGAGCCCAAGGACTGGCTCTATGGCATGTGGTGTGGTGCACCTATAAAGGGATGGTCACATGTAAATTCACCAACTTTAAAGGGTACGTGCACAAGCTTATGCTTGAATTTTTGTGATATATGGCTAGTGTGAAGCTGAAGGAGCATATTGCTACCAGATTAGCACAGTGTCCTAGGTTGTTCAGGCATCCATGATTCATAATAGAAAAGGACAGAGTATTGACAAGATATAAAGTATAGGTATACATTCTGCATGAGCTGATAAATTTGTTTTGACAAAAAATTGTAAAAAACCCAGCATTTTCAGATCTTTGAACTGCAAAGAAAGTTAAAAATTGTCTTGTGAAAAGCATAGAGTGCTGCAGCCTATGAGATCATATTGTACCATCTAATACTTTGATGATTAAGTTCTACTTAGTAACCAATAACCACAGCTTCTGCATAACCTATAGGGGCATGTGCCTTCACGATATGTCAAATATACAACAATCCTGATAATGAACCATGTACTAGAAGCATATAGAGGCATTCACGTCGAATACATACAATGGTGTCATGAATAGCAAGTGGTGATTGTGGAGTTATAGTAGAAAACTTTAATTCAAGTCGCACCAACAAAAATATATAACTTTGGTTAACAAGTTGTGAATTGTAATTTCATGCAGCAAATTGTTGAAGCAAAAAAACAAAATTTCATTTGTTAAAAATTGGTGCTGCAAAGACATACCCCGCGTCCATTATCTGTGATGCTCACGGAGTTATCTGCACATAGGATGACTTCTACCTTTGAAGCGAATCCAGCTTGTGCTTCATCAACAGCATTATCCAAAATTTCATAAACCTAAAAAGAATCACAATCAATTAGTCTTGAAGCTTATTTGTACGGATTACGGAAACGACTGAATCCTATATGTTATGATTAAAGGTCAGATATTAACTAGCTACACTGCATATATGTAGACTTGGGTCCAGTTGAGGACTAATCGATATCGGGGAACCAATATGTTATGTAAAACTTGTTACTAAAATTTTCATCAGTCTGAAAGGACATGTTCATGTTCTTCGCACAAACCACCATTTTCACATAACAAGAACTGTGTTTTCCAGATCCCCAATTAAAGTTCCTCATTGAGCCCGACTCATAATAATATACAAAAAAGTAGTTATGTTTATTTTAAAAAACATTACACCTTGGTTAACTTTCGACGTGCATATGATGAAAATATTTTCTTAATGGGCATATGCTCAGTGCAAGTCCTTTCGACCTAATAATTTAGATGCCGTTGTATTTTTAATTTCAAATACATGTTATCATATGCATTTTGTAAGCAAACTAAATCAGCAAAATGACAAAAGTGTTCATCACAGTTTGGGTTACCACATCATGCATTGCCTAGGCTCTAAGTTTTCACATGGTTTAAAAACAAAGAACATACTGTTTGGTGTCTTAGTCTATAGGGATTTTGACTAGTTACACAATATATCTTAATGATAGCCTTGATTCGGAATCTAACAGGAACGATATAGCAATTATCTTGCATGTTTTCTCACTGCTTCAAAGTAATGACAGTGGAACCCAGGATTTGCGTTAAAAATGGAAGTATCAATACTACTACACTTAATTATAAAGAGCTTTGACTAGTTACACGGTTACAAAATTAATGTTCTATTTGGCCGGGAAGAATGAAATTGAATGAAATGGAATGGATTAAATTAAAAGAAAACAATGGAGATTGGAGGGAATATTTTTTTTTAAAATGTGGATTCAATTTTCTATGATGAGAATTGTGAAGAAAATGGTTATGTGGGGGTAATGGAGCATTCCTTCTCAAACGGGGGGATTTGAACTCTTGTTTAGGTTTTTAGGAATAAAATGGAGGAAGCAATGAAATTTTTGAACATCTACCCAAATCATAGTTCAAATTTCATTCCATTCGCCCATTTTCATTCATCCCAACCAAACACAAGTCCTTAATAACATATAGATTGTAGTTACAAGTGTTGTTTTGCTTATTCATTGTTGATTCTCAACTAGAACAAAACACACTAATGAACTAGTTTAATGCATCTAATTTGTATTTTTTCTACTGCTTCTAAGAGAGACTTAACATTTATGATATCACTAATCACTATAGAGTGATTGTGAGTACAAGTAAGAGCAAAGAAGAAGATTTATCAGTAAAATAATTGCTCTAAGATGTAAGGCGTTTGTTATAATTGCAGGTTATTTTTGGAGGGGGCAAGGTATTATATAGAAACAAACTAGCGAACAAGAAACAACAAGAGTTTGTTATTTTAAATATTGTCATGTATAGAAATAAAGTTTTTAAAGTACACAAGCATACCAATAGTTAGTAATTACTTAAAAGAGAAATAGTGCTCCACTGTTAACCTAATCCATAAGTAGATCACCATGGCCCCTGTGGATTGTGAGTAATCATGCTATCTTATAGAAGTCTACCTCTATCTAAATAAGAAAAATGCCTAATAAACAGGCTTGCTAAGGCCATTTCAAATTTTCCGCACTCCACCAATTACTGTGGGGAACAACATACAATCCTTTCTCAATCTTGCATCAAAGAAGAATTGACACATAGCAAGAACAAAATGCCCACGGGATACTGCCTCGTAAAACACAGGTAGTTAAGATTATCTTGCTCACATTTACGCTTTAACTAATATAATGGAAAATAAGACTCAACTTCTCCCATTACAATATGCTTCTTTTTAAAAAGGAAATTTAACAGCACAAGACAATGTAGATTAAAAAACAAAACACGAACTATGAAAAATCAATCCATGAAGCAGACGATAGATAATGATAATTTTGTTTTAGAATAGTTTAACAGATAAAAAAACTGATACCAGATGGTGCAAACCACGAGGCCCAGTGCTCCCAATGTACATTCCAGGCCTTTTTCTGACCGGGTCTAGACCTTCTAATACCTAATGAGAAAAAATAATTAGATCAAATCTTTCAAAACATCTATGGGAGAGATGAAAAAATTATATCAATATATGCACCTACACATTCACCATATTCAAAAGTAAGGGTCAATACAAGGTATTCCACTAATTATAACTTTTGACTTGTTTAATAAGTAAACTGACAATATATCTAAAATATTTATGTTACGCATCTTATAAATGTCTCAAGGTGACATGACACTATTACACTGTTTTTTCATAGTGAACTTTATCTGATATATAGTTAGCTATGCATAAAACCCTGTGCAGATTTTGGATTTGGGACCCCTAGCAATACTCCATACTAAAAATGGAGGAAGATAAAATTTATGATTCAGAAATATTTGTTTCCCGTAATGAAATAAAGAAAAACCATAATTTAGAAAACAAATATTTCCCACTTTCTTACATTGTAATCAACAATTTTTGTAAAAATTAAAACAATTACAATTTACAATCATCACAAGGACTAACCTCTTGACAAATTATCAAACAAACTTGACTGCGACTTGCTAAGCTCAATGTTATCTTTGCTAGAACAATTTTCCATTAATTTTAATCTTTTAACATTATTTGATCAAAGAACAAACTACAGCGTATGTTGTTAATCTGATTAACTTGTTGTCCCTCTGTGTGTAGTCAAATCTGTTTTAACTTTTAACAGGTTGTTATTATTGTCACAAGTGACAAGTTTGTTGCCGTCTCTACTCTAGAGTCTAGCCCCCAAATCATATTCACTTGAAGCTAAATTATTTAACCTGCTATCGTATTAATAAATGAATTATCTGAGGGATACCTTGATGTGCTATCGTATTGATAAATGAATTATCTGAGGGATACCTTGATGTAATATCTTAACACTGTATTTTAATACAAGTGCAGTCTGCATACCCAAAATTGACATGACAATCCCTATAAAACATTGGACACTGTATTCACCTGAATCTGGTCGGAACCATAAGCTTTTGAGTTGGCACTCTCTTTAACAGCCTCCATTGCAAGTCTGGAGGACATGAAAGTCCTCCTCCGAGTCTCTGCATTTCGGACAAAAATACTTGCAGGCACTAGTATTGGCGGTAAAGTCGTCCTGAAATAAATGAAGACATTTTTACAGGGAGAGAGAGAGAGAGAGAGAGAGAGAGAGAGAACGAGAGAGATTAAAATTTTAAAAAAATTTAAAAAAAAAGTAAAATTAAAGGAGATTAAAGTAGGCGTAGTAGATAGAAGTACCTGGAAGTGAGGAGAAGAGGGGAAGTAGAAAAGGAAGTGAAGAAACGAGCGGAAGAGACAGCCATTAAACGACGAGATCTAAGAATACAACAATACACACAGCCAGGCTTCACTAGTAACGCCATTTATTCAACTCGATTCTATTCATATGGAGTAGCACTACTACTAGTTCAATTTTTGAGTTCCGCCAAGTTGTATTTCAGTTTTCAAAACAACTAGATAAGACCCAAATATATATATATTATAACAATACATACATACATACGATACGTATATTATATGCACCTAAAACCCCTCTCTCCGGGTCCGGGTTATTAAACCCTAACTATGGGGGAATATGGGCTTTTATTACATGGACATGGGGCAAGCTTAACAAAGGCCTTGACCTTTCAACACGTGTCACCTGTTCAACTACATATTAGATTTAGGGCTAGCCAGTGGGCAAGTTTTTAACTCTTATATACAGGGTTATATGTTTATTTGGGCTTAAAGCATGATTAAATTTAGATAGTATTTTATTATTTTACTTTTTAAAATATCTCATCTAACTTTCTTTTTCTTCATCCCATACTACTGTATTTTCTAATAAATAGACTTATAATTTTACGAATAAATTTATTATAATAAATTTTAAAAGATAAACGAAAATCAAATGCAAAATCTGAAATAACAAAAATTAAACCCTTAACTATCCAATCCTCCGTTTCCTCATCCTATTCCATAAACATGAAGTTTTTGTTTAAGCAAAAACTCACACCGTTTACATGTTTACTAGTAGTAATACGGGCCCAATATTTAATTATTTTCAAATCATCAACTTTTTTTTACAAATTCAAATTATCAACTTATTCAACAAGATTCGGTCAAATTGTTTGATATGTACATAGGGATAATGTTCGATCTAAATATAATTAGAGAATAGAAAGGTTCATTTTTCTCATATAATTATTACATATAATAATTATTATTAATAAACTAAAACAGCCAAACTTAAAGTCATGCACTCATGCCGCAAAATTAACGATAAACATATACTGTTATGCAAATAATTAAATTGGTCTTATATCAAAACTCACGATGGAAATTGTGGTACGAATATTCAAATTACAAAATTTATCTAAAAGTTATGTTATAGTACATGCCAACAAAACTTTAGCGCTTTAGTTACGTCTTCTAGCTTTAACAATATTTTAATCACTTAATTACGTCTTCTAGCTTTAACAATATTCTAATCATACAAAAATGTTGAGAATAAATGATTTTGCGTAAAAAATAATACTCCGTATTAGTACTTTGAGCCGCTCATGACTATCTAGTTTGAGGCGGTATTGACGTATTGTAAATATTGTCGGGAGTGCGCAAAATTTTAAAATTGGTTTTCGTATATACTTATATATACATTAAAATTGACTTTTCTTTCTGAGCAAAAATAACACTTCTTTTTTGAATCAAATAACACAATGACATATATTTTTTCAATCTACCAGGCATTTGCTTATTCAACTCATAACTCAGCAAGCCTTATCTTAAAACTATTTTTTATATAATTTATAATATCATAATGCTGTCTACCGACCCAGAAATAACATTTCCTTCCCCATCTCCGCCTTCCCCATCTTCTTCTCATCCCCATCTTCCTTTCTCTTCATCTTCCAAAAACTGTTTTTATTTCTATTATATTATTTTAAAAAATTTAGTCATTTCAATCTCAAGATTTTCTTCAGATTTTTTTGATATATATCATATTCTTCATATCTGTTTTCAAATCTTTCAAATCTGACGTTTTTTAAATAATTTTATTATCATATGCTATGTTTTTCTGACATATATGAGGCGGTGCCATTGTTGCTGGCGTTTTGACCATATATAATGGTTATTATATGTCTCGAATGACGATTTTGTGTCATATTGAATGACTTTTATTGATAAATTGAGAGTTTTATGTGTCTAATCAAAGATCTTTTTGATTAGATATAATATTATTATTATGGTTTTATATTTTAAATCTTTTTGATACTTATTATTTTATTCCTTTTGTAATTTCAGGATGTTTTTTCTGGATTAGATAGCAGAGGTATTTGTTGATTGGAGTATGGCGTTGATTGGAGTATTACTTGTCATTTGTTAACATTAACTCAAATTTCAAAATTTAATATGTATTTTATTTTTTTGGGTATTTTCTTTTCAGACATTAAGATTTTATTGTCTAGTTTTTCGGAAACATTTTTGCATGACCTTCATTTAGATAATAAACTTTTTGAATGAAATAAATTCCTTTCTCCGAAATTTGTATTGTATTTCAATACTATTTGAGAAAGTTACTTTTGTCAAAAAAAGAAGAAAAAGATATACATTAAAATTATTAAACTATATTTTTTAAATAAAACAAATCATCAAAAGATATTGCAAATAAAAAATAAAGTCTAACAAAATCACTTAAAAGGAAATGATCTTCTTACATTGTTTATGACAAAATCATTTATAACATTTTCGACGTCAATTTCATTTAAAAGTATACTTTCAATTGTTATCGGAGTCATGTACAGCCGTTCATCCCACGAGGGCTGCCCCTGTGCAGATATTGGCCCTGTTTGGGCAAACTTATTTTCTAAAATAAGTCCTTATTTCCGGAAAAAAGTCGGCATGTATGTACTTTTTCTGAAAATAAGTAACTTATTTTTTATTTTGAAAATAATATTTGGTTTTAAAATTTTAAAATAAATATTTATATTTAAAAAAATATATGAAAATATGTAAAAAATATATAAAATAAGTAACTTATTTTAAATTTAAGGAACCTCAAACGCCACATTATATCCCCAGAGGATTATTGTCTCACTGCAACAGCATCGTTCTATTTGGACGAAATTAAACCAGAGACTAGAACTTTATACGAGAATAAATTAACCCTTGTGGTTAATTACTCAATTCATTTTAAAATAAATGTTATCACGTATTTAAAGTAATTATTTTTACAATTTATATATTTTTCAATTTATTTTAAATAAAAGTTTAGCATTTAAATATTTATTTTAAAATATTTAAAAAAATAATTTGTTTAAGTAATTTTTTTACATTAGTGAAAGAAATTAAAATAACAGTTACTAAAATAATATATAATTTTGTGAGGAATAAGATAAACAACACCCAATTATAGGTTCTTCAAAAAAAAAAAAAAAAAAACCCAATTATAGGTGGTGTTTGGTTTCATTTCAACTTATAAGTTATAACACACACATAAGATAATCGAAACGTTTGTGTTGAAAAAAATGCTCCAAAAGAGGAAGTTGATCATGCAACCCACTGTTTTCAAGAAATGCTTAGAAAGTCAGATTTTATACGTTGTAGCACCTCTTATCGAACCGGGTCACATGGATGCGCTGCAGCCTGCAGTTAATCGGTGAATGCATGATCTCATTTCATGCAGCAACATAGTCGTAGCAGTACGTTGAATCTAAGTTTAAAGATTACACACAATCTCATGCCGATTTTATACGTATAACATATTGCTTTTTGCTGGGCGCCTTTGCTGTTATACTATGTAAACTACTTAATTTATATTATTATATTAGTGATCTATATATGCTACTGCTACATGTAAATGTAGTTATCCACATAAAACTGATACTCCCTATGTCCCAAGTGTTAAGAGTCTCGGTAGATTCTTAGGACTTGGGATAGATGATTTGACACGTATTTTAATTTTCTTATAAAATGTAGTTGTATAAATTATTTTAAATTATTTTTCTTCTGAATAGAAGTTTAAATTTTTATTAAAAAAAGAAAATTTTAAAAATAAGTTATGAAATTATATTTTACTGTTATACTATGTAAACTACTTAATTTATATTATTATATTAGTGATCTATATATGCTACTGCTACATGTAAATGTAGTTATCCACATAAAACTGATACTCCCTATGTCCCAAGTGTTAAGAGTCTCGGTAGATTCTTAGGACTTGGGATAGATGATTTGACACGTATTTTAATTTTCTTATAAAATGTAGTTGTATAAATTATTTTAAATTATTTTTCTTCTGAATAGAAGTTTAAATTTTTATTAAAAAAAGAAAATTTTAAAAATAAGTTATGAAATTATATTTTACATACACTTTAAAATGTGCGTCAAATATTAAAGAAAAACTGTTAAGAAATGAACGGGACGGAAGGAGTATATAATTTAGTTTAAAAAGCAGTCGAGTTGGCCAATTTAGGAGGTGTTTGGCTTAGCTTATAAGTAATAAGTTACTTTTTTTAAAAAAAATATTTTCATATTTTTTTTAAAAATTAATATTTATTTTAGAAATTTAAGACCAAATCTTATTTCTAAATTTGAAAATAAATTACTTATTTTCAGAAAAAATACATATATACCAACTTTTTTACCTTATAAGCAGCTTACAAGCTGCGCAAAACGGGACATTATGCTCATGATCATATACCATATATGATCATAGCCTCGTACGTCCGGAGCACTTATCTTGACATGCGAAAACAACCTGTCTACTCGCTCGGTAACACGTACTGTGCATCCTCCTCGCAACCTGCAGCTCTTCTAATACGTTGTCTTAATCTTAAATTTAAATTTCCAAACAATTTTATTTAAATTATTTTGTTAGGAGGAAAGCAAAGTACCCCAGAGGGTAGCAGTTCACCGCACATGAATGTTGTCCAGTACTCTAATGTGTTAATTAAGTATAGTAAGTACTAAGTAGTAATTAAAGAAGCTAGGGAAATATAAAAACTTGTGCTTTGTACTGTTATGACGAATTCATGATGTTGAAGATGGTTGTCGTCTATGATCCGTGACAATTCAATTACAGTACATTATTGCGTATATCTGGTTTCTTAGCTACCGGTCTACCAGCGCAGCAACCCATACAGTGCACTATGTATACAGTATACATAGATTTCCAAACAAATGTTATTATATAGTATTTTTAATAAATAGATTATACAAGAAAAACAAACAAAATATATTCCGGGCTTGTATAGTTGTATGTGTATATAATTCAAATATTTTTACATTAACACACACGCATATATCTATTGCCACTTGCAGCAAGGCGCAAACAAATTAAAGCTCATTAAGCAAACAAGCGATTTAATCCGAGTTGGGGTATTAATTAAGACAAAAGATGATAAGATGAGGAAAAAAGATCAATTGATCGTGCAGATTATAATTTAACCCAGAATTACAAGATTGCCACTACCAAGCAACGAAGGTTACCTAAACCAAACAAAATATAATCGGCATATATATGCCATCGAAAGAAGAGGATAAGATGCACACAGACCATAATTCTATTTTTTGGAATAGAGAAGCGGCATCGATGTTAACCGTGCAATAACAGACAACTTAGGTTAATTAATTACCTTAAAAATTAATTAAATCGAAGCTAGTATTGATCGTACCAATAGTCTAGCGGCAAATAGTTGTCAAGCATCGGATCAGGAATATTATAAATATCGTCGTCGTTGACAGCTCGGTGACCTATATCCAATAAATTAGAATTATGATCGGATGTGGTGGTTCTACAATTAAGTGACGACGATGATGCAATCTCTTCAGCTTCATGATCAGCTACAGCATTAACAGTTTCCGGAACATTTATCTCTATTGATGCGTCGACTACAGATTGTTGATGATGATGTTGAGACCCACCGACACTGTTGTCCGAGGAGTATGCCTGTTTTCCAGTGAGTTGTTGAACCAGGGATCTGAACTCAGAGGCACTGGTGCTGAAATTAACAGGATTTGCAATGTACACGACTTTTACTGGTGCACTTGTGGCCTCCTGTTGTTGTTTTTTCTTGGATTTTTGGGGGTTTTGACGGTGTTTGGGTTTGGTTGTTTTCTTATCATAAATGGCGAGTGGCTTATCCATTTGTTTGTTGTGTTATAAGCTAGGATGGAAATGAGAGCATCTAGGTTTAGGGTTTGAATTGTAGCGAAACAGACATGTATAAACTAAGAAGATAGAGATGAGAGTGAAGAGATCATAACATATTGTATGATGATAATAAAAAGAGAAAAAGATAATGAGTAGGAGATGGAAATTTAAGTATTGGAGGAGTTAAATGTCCTGTCTCGTCTTGTCCTTTTGTTATTTTTATTATTGACAAACACCCGTCTTGTCCTTTACAGCTGATAATTTTGGAAGAGAAACTGGCTGGCCAGCTGCCTAGCTCTCTATTTATTAGACTACTCGACCTGTTTGTCTCACTCCTCTCCAAGGAGCGTCCTGCATTTCATCACAAAACTTATACACTAGTCAACATATATATATATATATATACACACACACGGTGCTTTCTATAAATGAGATAAAATTAATAATCAAGTCAACTCATCTCCTATTATTAAAAAAATAAATAAACGGTCGGGATTTTTTTAAAAAAAAACTCATTTTTGCTCTTACTTTTCCACGTGGTATTTATTTAAAAAATTTATACCTTCTACACTTACGCTCTATTATAGAGCGGATGTATAAAACTTCAAAAAAAAACTAAGTCAGATAGTTGGAAAACTGATTGCAGTTACACTCTATTATAGAGCGGATGTATGCTTTATAATAGAGTACATATATGTCTGGCAAAAAAATAAACATCATTCCAATTCTTTCATCATACTTTTCGAATACAACACCTAGAGTTTTGCTACTAGAATAAACTCATTTATGCGATAATCATCAATACAAATACAAAACACACACATACATAATAGTAACAATAACATCAAGAGAGAAATGATGAAAAATTGACCTTGTGTTCAAGCTGAGCAGTAGTAGTAGTGAATTGGTGAGCAGTGGCAGCAGTGAATTGGCAAAGTTGAAATGAGTTTTAGAGAGCTCACAGAAATCTCCAAAAAATGGTAGAATAAAAGAACAAGTGTATTTTTGGGAGACAATGATGTGTATTCTGGGGAGACATATAATAGAGCATAACTTTAAAGGGTAAAGTGGGAATTAAAAAAATATGCACATACGCTCTGTTATAGAGCGTATGCGTATGTACGCTCTATAATAGAGCGTATGTGCATATATTTTTTTAATCTCAATTGTTGATTTATTTTTTTAACAGTAGGATATGAGTTGATTGGATATCAAAAAATATCCAATTATGACGGATGAACATTTTCCTATATCTGTGTGCGCGCGCGTGCGCGCTTTGTTAGGGTCGTAAATGAGCATATATGTTCCCGAATAGTTTCATGTACAATTTAGAAACATTAGGGCCGTAAATGAACTAATATATTCCCGAATAGTTTGGTGTACAATTTAAGAAAAATTTCATTTAATTTATCAATGAGTTTAATATGAACAAATTTTAATATTCAATTTGTAAATGAATCGAATTTGAGTATAATATAATCCGATTCAAAAGTTTATGAACATATTATAATGTTTGTAAACATCAACGTGATTTGTAAATGCAATTTAATATGTCTTTTTAATTTTTATTATAAATGATTGATTATAAAGAAGAAAAAAGTAGTTCGTAAGCTTGATGCTGAATTTAAATTTATATATTTTACTTTACATTTATTTTATATATTTATATATTATTTTTTATGCCTATGAAAGAAAAAACAAACTCATTTAAAATATTTATAAAATTATTCATAAAAATAAGTTTGTAAATTAAAGTGTTCATGAACTCGTAATCATGAGTTATTCGTGAAAGAATAATGTTGTTAAATTTATATAAAATATTTTACTATATAATAATTTAAGTTCGAATTTGAATTTTTTGTAAGAAGACGAGCATAAACGGTATAAAATTAGGCTCTTCACACCATAAATTGATAATCGTGACTATTCTTATATCTTAATTTCTTGTTTCCTTCCTGTTTATGAATATTGATGATGACCCGTGATAAAGTTTTTGACTTCTAGAACTGTGAAAGGCAGCCCTATTTGATATGAAATTCCCAGTAGATTCTCCCAACTTTTTTTTTTAATGGTTATTCGTTAATTTAGTTTAATTACATTAGTATCATGATAAAAAAATATATTTATAGCATAGTAAATAAACTAATTACCAAAATTTCATCTAATTCGTAAATAACGTTAATTTCGTTGCGTCAAAATTCAGCGGTTTTCATGTTGTTTGATATGATTCTATTATATTTTATAATACTTTCTCTGTTTCAAATTAATTACTGTATTTGATTTTTATATTATTGTATTTGATTTTTATAAGGTTAAATTCATTACAATTTTACTACAAATTACACATATTATATGATTCAAAAATATTTAAAAATTATATTATTTGAAGATATATATAATTTACTTCAAAATGTAAAATTTAAATTATTAAAAAATAATTTTAAATTTTCAATCAAAATTTAGCCAATTTGATGATAAAAAATTTAAATATGATAGTTAATTTAAAACGGAGGGAGTATGATATTTTTAAATAATTGCATATTAATATCACTATATAAGTGTATTATTAATTTAATAGTGTTATATAATTTATTGCAGTATAGAATTGCATACATATATGATTATATATAGCAGTATAATTTATGCATATGCCATTGAAAACAAGTTACCATGATACGTACGCGTTAGATACACGCGTGAAAAAGAACCAAGCTTTAGCCAGTTTGTGGTTTACCAAGTGACAAGTAGCAAAAAGGGTACTATCACATCCTGCTTACGCCACCTGATGAGATCATGCTATCGTCATTGATGTTACCTGAACCTTTACCTCGTCGGCTTTTAGTAGAAAAGAAATCACTGCCGGCAGTGTATGCAGTGCAATATTAAAATGACTATTTCTAGTAAATTAATACAGTAATAAATTAGTTAATTGAAATGGGATGGTTAAATTTAATTTTTAAATATTTATTTAATAAACGAGTATCCTTATTTGTAATTATCTAAAAATTTGTTTGAAATATCTATTTGTCAAAGGGTCAATATTCATTTGGTGAACACATATTTCAATTTTGTTTAAAAAGATAGCTAAAAACAGTAACTATATTTTTTATTGTTATTATAAAATTTCCAAATTTTACAAAAGTTGTTGTATGTTTTATTATTTAACCTCTCCAAAAATATCATTTATTATATCTCGAAATATATATGCACAGATCAAAAATATTTTCTGACAATATTTTATTTTTGACATAATAAATTTAAATAATAGTTTTAAACTGATCCATCAAAATATATAAAAGACAGCGTAAATCAACCATTGAAACGTTTGAACATGACAAGACTAAATGAAAGGTCGATTTTATCCCCAAAATATAGGGATTTAAGGCGGCTAGAAGACTAATATTATTATAGGACTTTCTTGTCCACCAAAGAAGATAAGGGTTTGTTTTCGTACTATTACCCCGTTTGACTCAGCTTATAAACTGAAAAAGTTGGTATATATGTATTTTTTTGAAAATAAGTAACTTATTTTCAAATTAGAAAATAAGATTTTGTCTTAAATTTCTAAAATAAATATTAATTTTCAAAAAAATATATGAAAATACTATTTTTAAAAAAATAACTTATTACTTATAAGTTAAGCCAAATACCCCATAGGCACTGCAGTAATCTACCCCCAATCTCCAATTGCAGATGTATACAGTTGCAAGTATATAAAAATAGTCCTGGACCGGACTAGTCGTGTACATAAACAATTAAACATTATTATAATACTATAATCAATAATAATGAAATATGATACTACTATTAAATACAGCACAAGTCTACATGCATGCTATATATATATATATATATGTTTATTATATTGTTCTATATACCTGCTTCCATGGAATTTTATGTTAATACTTGAAGGTCCTGATCCCAGCAGGTCTATGCTGCTGATAAGTTTTTTCCAGTATACACTTCCTGGACCGTTGGATGGTAGCGCGGACGGTTAGGATTTTAAAAAAAAGTTGGCACGTGTACGGACCTCTCTAAATTACTGTAGCTCGTCGGTACCTCGAGTCCTCGACACAACCTCGCGAGAACATACACAGTTCTCATCGTATTTCCATCGATATCAGATCTAGTACAGATGCACACTCCCTTGTCTCCTTTCTATTGAATGTACTTGACTACTTATAATCAAGTACTTGATTAACATGGTATAGTTTCTTATAGTTATCACCCCTGCTTTTCTGTTATCAATTTTTTTAGCAGCAGCTTTGTCTTTCATCTGAAAACAGACCGACACCACCGGTTCAAATCAATATACCTAATTCGTTTGCATTGCTATATTTACCAAGTGCACTTTTTGTAGAGTTTGTTGTACACAATTGGATTATCTGTAATTGCTTTTGAATCTTACCTGATCTAGTTATCTTTCCAACAGATCGAGTGGTTGTATTTTGGGTCAAACCTAATCCTTGAAGATCTCTATTCCGTATTTGTGTGTATGTTTGCTGTAGAAGTACGGACGAGCCGCGGTAATTATAGAGGCCAAATATACGAGCCTCGATAAATTATTGAGACTCGGGCTTTTTTTTTAATCCTAGCCGTTCATGCTACCATCCAACAATTCAGGAAGTACGGTAAAAAATTTATCCAGCGTACAGTTGCGAATAGGAACCATACTTGAAAACTAAGCCATCATTTTGTTCAGTTTCTAGTTATGCGGATTACATTTATATCCTGCAAGCCAATTAAGTACAGATGTATCTAAATTTAGTTAATTTTCCGGGTATATATAATATATTGAAGCATTTGATCAATATATATATGAATATTGTAGGGTCACATTTGAATATTTAATGCATGAATTGTAGGGTTGTGGTGTCTGCTTTCTTTGGTCCGTATTATTTAGCACGAGGAAATTTGAGAATGTTTAACAAAATATGCGACTTATATATATATATATATATATATATATTTGGTATTTTGAATGAGCAAGGAACATCTTACGACTTGCGAGCATATAAAGAAATCATGAGGGGACATTTCCTCTCGCTAAAGTGGCAATCGCTAAAGTGGCAACCTGGATAGAAATACGGAACTCTTGCAAAGTTGCAATCGTTTCAAGTATGAAGTTAATATATAATTTATCTAAATTTGTATATTTAAATGTGGAATTTATACGCGGCCTGAAATACTTTCGTGTACATTAAAAATAAATATTATATTTTAATATATATATATATATATATATATTTAATATTTATATTTACATGTGTAAATATANGGTCGTTTGACTTTTTACACACACTTCAAAGTCTTTTGACCACATAGTTAAACTTGTTATTTTTGAAATTTTCTTTTTCTAAATAAAAATATATATTTAATATTTTAATTCAGAAAAATAAAAATTAAAAAACAACATATTTAGCTATGTAGTCAAAGCACCTTGAATTGTGTGCAAAAAGTCCAACGACCTATAATAAGGACCAGAGGGAGTATAAAATTTCTAAAATTTTATCCATAATTTTTGTATCATTTATCGAATTGCTAAAAGACACGATCGCACATATTAACAGATGTCTTAGTGAAATTGAGCTTACAGTTTCGAATTTCGATGCTGTCCAACATTTCATAATTATTCAATCGAATGAAGAATGCATTATTAAGCTTTAAAAAAATTAGAATATTCTTGGGAACATATAAATAATTTGAANCCCCACAAGTTGGGTGATAAGATATAAAGAACAGAAAACTGATAAACCGTTTTGATAGCAGAAAGCAACCTTCAAGCTTTATCAAAAGTAGTGGGAGATTGAACATTGTTTCTATCTTTTATCGTGCTTGTCATGCCATCAGCAAGCCACCCTGNAGGACCAGAGGGAGTATAAAATTTCTAAAATTTTATCCATAATTTTTGTATCATTTATCGAATTGCTAAAAGACACGATCGCACATATTAACAGATGTCTTAGTGAAATTGAGCTTACAGTTTCGAATTTCGATGCTGTCCAACATTTCATAATTATTCAATCGAATGAAGAATGCATTATTAAGCTTTAAAAAAATTAGAATATTCTTGGGAACATATAAATAATTTGAATGCAACGCTGTACTCTTGAAACTTAGATATTTGTTAGATTTTCACGTTATTAGTTTCATAATGGGTTTGGATTAAAAATTGGCATAAATTTTGTTTGCTTATTATTTACTATTACAAGTTTTTTCATACAGTTTTCTTTAGTGTTATTTTTTTATTTTAAAATTAAACCAAAGGATCTTGTTTGTAGTAATATTATGAGAATTTTTATCCCTATAGTTATAATGCAAGGCTTTACAATTAATATTAAACAAAAGGTCTCGTGATTTTGTAATATTATGAGATTTAAAAAAATATATTTATAAAAAAAAGTTAATCAGAATTTAGAAATAGTCAGAGTTAATCGATTATAAGATACAATAATATAATAAAATAATATTTTCAGTATTATATAATAATATGTAATTCATTTATTGCGTAATTTATATCTAAACATGGTAATCAATTTAATTTATTTAGTTATAATTTACAATCTTATGATCTTATATAAAATATTAGAGTATATATTACCTAACATGCTCTCTTAGGAGAAAACAGTGTTTTCACAAAGAAAAAGAAAAATATAAACTGCAATTAGCAAAAAGAAAGAAGACAAATACTACAGTAAGAGTGCTGTGTACACGGATGATATTATGTATAATTATCATAATGTAAAATTATACCAGTTCAATAAAAATAGTCAACCAAACATAATTGTCTATATCTATTGCTAAGAAATTGCATGGTTGAAGTGTTATATTTTTTTACACATTCTACCAAGATTAACATGGCTACGTTTGTATCCTATTAATTAAGAAACAACAGGCCAACAGGGTTTTCATCGTAGAGTTGTACATCTCCTTGCATATGCAATATTCAAGTTCAAATCCGCTGCATTACGGGATACAATTGAAAGAATCGCAACTACTTATATTAGCTAAGAACACAAATGAAGTTCGTTTGTATTTTTACCAGTCAGAGAAAAAGAACATATGGAATTATCTGTCTTCCTACCTCTATATCCATGAACAGTACCTCATTAAAAGTTAGCTTATATCTAACACAATTCAACTAGTTGTCTAGTTTTATCCTTAAACTAAACCCCCACAAGTTGGGTGATAAGATATAAAGAACAGAAAACTGATAAACCGTTTTGATAGCAGAAAGCAACCTTCAAGCTTTATCAGAAGTAGTGGGAGATTGAACATTGTTTCTATCTTTTATCGTGCTTGTCATGCCATCAGCAAGCCACCCTGAAAAACCTTCCTTTAGGGCCTTTTTCATCCAAGAATGCCGACAACATTCATCAGCTTCAGAAACTCTTAGCCAACTTCTCCGGCGAAGATTTTGCTCCGGCCAACAATCAAGCTCCTCCTTAACAAACAACGCATACATGGTGGCTTTACACAGGCCCGCGGGACTAGATTCGTCTTGGAGTGTTTTGCTTGTGAAGTAGTAGTCCCCAAATAAATGCTGAAAAACAATACAACACAAAGGAAAAAAACCTTAAAAAGATTCATATGAACTACACAACACACATTTTTGACAACATCGTTAAAATCTGCCACACTTAATTAGCAACAAAATCTGCCAAGCTTAACATAACGGATGCTCCTCTCCCGTTGGTAATAAGAAGTTGAGGGTTATAGCCTTAGTGGTGGCATGTGTTTATGACTATTTAAATTTCGTAATTTACCAAAACCACACCAAAAAAAAACATTGTTAGAAAGCACCACTGAACCTTATCAAAGGGTTATGAGAATTTATACTAAACGACTCTTTAGAACAACATTTCATAGATGTGGAAAGAAACAGACTACAAAAACCTTGAGCTAGAAGCCGAGAACCCCCAGCAGTGGCCAGTGAGTGAATAAGCAGTATTCAAACTTTCCTATATAATTAAGGGTATCTATTAAGCAGCAGAGAAGCTAAATGCATTTCAAGTTGGATCCACGCCTACATTCTCACCCCTTTCAGTTGTCTCTAGATTAGTTTTACACTGCAAGTGGCATGTTAANCCCCACAAGTTGGGTGATAAGATATAAAGAACAGAAAACTGATAAACCGTTTTGATAGCAGAAAACAACCTTCAAGCTTTATCAAAAGTAGTGGGAGATTGAACATTGTTTCTATCTTTTATCGTGCTTGTCATGCCATCAGCAAGCCACCCTGAAAAACCTTCCTTTAGGGCCTTTTTCATCCAAGAATGCCGACAACATTCATCAGCTTCAGAAACTCTTAGCCAACTTCTCCGGCGAAGATTTTGCTCCGGCCAACAATCAAGCTCCTCCTTAACAAACAACGCATACACGGTGGCTTTACACAGGCCCGCGGGACTAGATTCGTCTTGGAGTGTTTTGCTTGTGAAGTAGTAGTCCCCAAATAAATGCTGAAAAACAATACAACACAAAGGAAAAAAACCTTAAAAAGATTCATATGAACTACACAACACACATTTTTGACAACATCGTTAAAATCTGCCACACTTAATTAGCAACAAAATCTGCCAAGCTTAACATAACGGATGCTCCTCTCCCGTTGGTAATAAGAAGTTGAGGGTTATAGCCTTAGTGGTGGCATGTGTTTATGACTATTTAAATTTCGTAATTTACCAAAACCACACCAAAAAAAAACATTGTTAGAAAGCACCACTGAACCTTATCAAAGGGTTATGAGAATTTATACTAAACGACTCTTTAGAACAACATTTCATAGATGTGGAAAGAAACAGACTACAAAAACCTTGAGCTAGAAGCCGAGAACCCCCAGCAGTGGCCAGTGAGTGAATAAGCAGTATTCAAACTTTCCTATATAATTAAGGGTATCTATTAAGCAGCAGAGAAGCTAAATGCATTTCAAGTTGGATCCACGCCTACATTCTCACCCCTTTCAGTTGTCTCTAGATTAGTTTTACACTGCAAGTGGCGTGTTAAATAGGTATAATAGAATTTGAATAAGCAAAAAGCATATATTTTATACTAATCTAATGAAATGACTTTCAGCTGATGGGTACCCTATTTTTCACTCTTTACTGACGAAGACTTGGATCTCAGAGGAGATGTGTGTGAGAATAGTTAGTGTGATAATCTTATCCCCCCCCCCCAAAAAAAAAAAGAAGAAGAAAGAAATAGAACTAGAAGTACAATAAATATTGTTTGCATTTATATTCAAAATGATGAAAAACAAGGTAGGCACAAGGCCTTTATTATATACAGCTCGCCGACAAGAAAAGATACAAGTTTAAGCTTGGGGATAAAATATTTAGAAAGAAAATAGCTCTCATCATAAAGGTTAGTTTGGATAATATTTCTCATCATATTATTTTGGGCAGAATCCAATTTTCTAAATGCTAACTCTGAAGTTTTACATGTAAAACCATAAAAAAGTGCAAAGATAGCTATTCCCAATTCTAATTAGTAGACTCTCTTAACATAATGAAATATTGTTACTTTCTATGCCCACCAATCTCAAACAATTATGTTAAAAATGAGACAACTTTATCACAAGAAAATATGTTCGCAATTACTTGAAATGATAATTACTGATTGGGATTAGTGTTTATGCTAAAAAATAGTTTAGAAATGCAGTATGCAAAAATGCTCTTCTTCATATAGAATCAATTATATACCAAGACCTTATAACTGATTACGTTCAACACTGATCAAAGATTGACAATATACACATACCATTAGATCTCCTCGAACTCCAGCCTCTTCTAAAGCTTCGCGTGCTGCTACCTCCTCGACCATTTCAACATTTTCCCAAATCCCACCCACCCTATAAATAAATTGAAAAAATATATAATGTCACGAATGGAGGTGATTTTTGATTTCACAACAAATCTGAAAACCAAATTTGTACAGAATGGTATACACATTTAGGAAAATCACCTTCTTTTATAACTGGCACATACTAATGGTCTACGAATGGAAGAATATAGACAAAGAGGGGAAAGGAGAGTAGAATGGAAATGTGGCATTTAATGTTCCATGGGAAGAAAGAAGGGAGAGGAGGAGCGACACATATCTGTGACCACTGAGTTTAACAATGACAGGCAACCAATCTTGAGTAATATATACACATATATATTTTGAATTGCTAACGAATTTCATGATAGACAAAGAATTGTGAAAGCAAAAAAACCTCGGCTACATAGTAAGAACCATTTCCACTCACAAAAGTCATACGTAACGTAACCAAGAAATAGTTGGGCCTACTAAACTGGTATGTGCCTGTAGAAACCATTTAACACAAGGAAGAGAAAATACTGAGATCTAAAATCAACTGTAATTCTAAAATGTATTTGTGCGATACAAATAACTGGGGTCCTTCTCTACAAGTTGTACATTGTACAGAGTACAGACATAGCTGTACCTTTTTAAATTCCATATAATTACATGTCGTATGATTCTATTACTAGATTACTGGGGCTCATCCCACATCGGCTATATGTGCAAGTATCAGACTATCAGATATTACTCTCTTTTCTGAGAAAAGAAAAAAGGATGGCATTTTATTGAGTCGGCGACTAGTCGCCCAGTCGCTTAAAAAAATAAGTCGAACAACGACTTAAGTTTCCTAGGGTTCATGAATTTTACCCGACCCGGTACCCACCCGATCTGAGTAGTTAAAAATTAGGGTTTTTAAAGTAAAACTTATTTGTATTTAATTATTTACATACAACGGCTCTCTCTCACATACCCCAGTTTCTCTTCTTCATCTCCGATCTGCTCCTCCGGCGACGGCAACAAAGTGTTTACCGGTAAGATCTTCATCTCTTCTTCGATCTTTTCTTCTCTTCATCTCTTCTTCTTCATCTCTTTTCACTTCATCTCTTTTTCATTTTTTTTACCTCTGTATATATAAACACGATCTGTATGTATATATATGTATGTATATATAGGGGTTGTAAATAATGTTATCTTTGTTATTTTGGATTTGGACTTTGGGTTTATATATACAGTCACAGACAAATTATATATATATATACTTTTTCAGTTTTTATTAACTCGATTTATTAATTATAGAAAAAAAGTATTTTTAATCATTTTTCACTTATTTGATATTTTTTATTTAATTTTATTACTTATTTGTAAGTAAAAATTTATAATTTATAAAAATTATTCAAAATATATCGTATTACTCTAATTAAAAATCTATAATTTATAAATTTATAATTGATAAAAATTGTTTAATTTATCAGTATAAAAATCTATAATTTATAAAAATTATTTAATTTACCAATATTTTGATAGAAATATTTTTATCACAATATTTTGATAGAAATTCATTTACTCTGTTTACAATTTTTATAAAACATTTGTTCAGCTCATCAGCTGTTCATGTTCATCTGTCTGTGCT